>QJOA01000643.1:0-37071 GCA_004155915.1 Monosporascus sp. CRB-9-2 | reverse complement strand
CAAAGACCCCCTTCACGCACCACCCCCTTCACGCACCACATTTTCTCATACAAAATCTACAACCCTGCCAATTTATAACTAATTAACAAAAATAGATATTAAAAAGCTATGAGCGCTATCATTAGAAAGTAGTTATATATAAACTATATAAAATATTTTATAAAGAAAATGTACTTAATAATACGGAAAAAACGTTAAAAGAAATTAAACGAATATAATATATATAAAACGAAAATTTAAAATTTACAATATAATTTAATTATTAAGATGAATAATTTTATATAACATAAATATAAACCGCTATATCTCTTTTATATTTTTTCATTATTATTTATTTTATATAATATTATTACGGTTTGTTGTTATATTATATAATAACAGCTATAATACTTTAAAATATTTTATATAATTAATAATTACGTAATATATAAAACAACTATAAAAAAGCCTATATTATTAATAAGTAAGTAATAATAAATATATTTATATATTATTTAATCTCTTATTTCTTTAAATATGTTACTAAAAATATCTTTAACATTATATAAAAATTCTTTAATTTTAAGAATTTATAAAAGTTTAAATATTTTTATATTTATTATATATACATTTATCATTTTAAAACTAATTTCATATTAATATTTTACTTCTTTACATTATAATTATACGGTATTTAAATTTCATCTATAGTTATTTCTTATATAAATTATATTATATAACTTTTATAAAGTTATATTTCTTATAATATTAGTAAGTTTTTATAATAATATATATTATATTTATATATTTAAATAAATAATCAAGATATAATATAATAATTTATTAACTTTTAGTATTTATATAATTTGTAACTATTTTAAGTTTAAAATTTTATATATAATAATTAATAATAGTTCTTTTATATTTAACATTAACTAATATTTATATATATATATATATTATAATATATAATTATATATATTATTTTATACTATAAAACAGAAAAAGTAATAAGTATAACTATTAGAATAAATTATTAAAGTCAATATATATTATATTAAATTAAAATTTAATATTATTTAATATTATAAATTACGTAATAATTATTTTTATAAAAATTCGAATATAAAATAAAAAGTATTTCTTATATTGTATATTATATAATTTATAGCTTATAAACCTTTATTATTTATTCTTAATTAAGAATATATTAATATATATATGCTGGTTTTTCATTAATTACTTTTGTTAATTTGTTATTAATATATAACCTTTTAAAGAAAGGTGGGGCGTGAAGGGGGTGGTGCGTGAAGGGGGTGTTTGACTTAGTAGAATTGAAAAAGGGCTATCCAGCTCCGATCCCCAGCAGCCTTGCCTCATGATCTATGAGATACGACTTACACTATCTATACAATACCTTTTAGCCTTCCAGCGAATTCAAGGTGCTTTTTGTCGAGGGCGAGAGCCAGGGACTTGAGCCAATTGCCATTGTCCAAAATAGCAACCTCAGTGGCTAACAAAGGAAAAGTTTGCCGTCTACCTGGCTCCATTGACACAGCGGCCAAGTTTTGGGAAACGATACGCGGGAAGCGTTCTGTTAGAACCCCTAAGGCTCCCAGCACTCGCTTCAACATCGATGCCCACTATCACCCTGACAATGCCCTCCCTGGTTCCTATTCATCCATAGGTGGCTGCTTCCTCGATGGCAACACCGTAGACTTGGATCCCACGTTTTCCAGTGTGACACCTGTCGAGGCACAGTGGCTGGACCCGCAGCAGCGTAAGATGCTCGAGGTGTGCTACAAGGTGTTTGAGAATGCCGGCTTAAGAGTGGACGAGTTGGCTGGATCCAACACCTGCGTCTATGCGGCTAGTCTCACTAGTGATTACCAGCAGATGCCCACCTTGAACCTGACTTCCGCCATAATTATGCGGCCACGGGCGTGGATCCAGGCATCATTAGAAACCGCATTAGCAACGCTTCTGATCTCAACGGTCCGAGTTGTCTGATCAACACGGCCTGTTCCTCCGCTTTGTATGGTATTCACAGCGCCTGTCATGTACTACGGATGCGAGACTGCAATGCTGCTGTGGCTGCTGGCAGCAACTTGATCCTGATTGTCGATCAGCAGATGAACACAGCCAAGTTGGGCGTGTTGTCTCACCTCTGAGTAACTCCGCCCGACTTGACACTCCGAGACAGATCCTGATATTGCTTCAAATAGTTGTCATACATTTGACGAGAGTGCAGATGGTTACAGCCGCACCGAAGCTGTTGGTGCGCTATATCTCAAACGGCTCTCCGATGCAGTAAGAGACAAAAGACGTGATAAGTGGGGTGATCCGCATATCTTCCGTCAATACTGACGGAAAAGCGGAGGGTATGGGCATCACCTTCCCAAACGCACTCGGCCAGGAGCGCGTTCTGCGCCAGGCAGAGTTGAAAGCAACGCAATTCACTCCACGCACCACCCAGTGGAATGGATTGCAGCATATCCACGTCCACCTAATTTCAATAAATGGCCATAGGGATTTTCCCAAATAAATGGCTACGTAATAAATATAATTAACATTAAAAAGTATATTAACTAGGCATCTTTAAAATAATTCGGCAATTTTTTTTAAGTTTTAATTTTTTCGTTAATAATTTTGTTAAATTATTTTATTACTTATTTTTAAATAATTTCGTTATTTATATATTAAAATTTTAATAAATAAGGTATTTTTTTAGTAATATAAATATAAAATTAAAAATTCTAAAAATTTTATTTTATATTATAGACGTAATATTTAATAACTTTCGATTATTATAACGTTTAAACGATTTTCTAAATTTAAAACTATGTTATATATTATTAAAAATAAACGTTTATATTTTATTAATATAAATTATATCGTAAAAGAATTTAATATTATTCGTAAAAAATATAAATATTATATATTTTTACGGTATTAATAATTTAAAAAATCTTATATTTTATAATTCCCGGGTTCGAAATTTTTAGATTCTATAATGTATTTATCGAAATTATTTTTAAATAATTACGTTATATTATTAATTAAATTTAAATAAATATTATAATTTTATATTATAATAATTTGAAATATTATTATAAAACGTTAAAAAAATATTCTATACGTTTATACGGTCATTTAATTATTAATTACCGTAATATATTTATATTATAATAATCCGTATATTATATAACGTGCCCTATAAGCGAGCGTAATACATAAGCAAACGCAACGCTTTCTGGCACTTCCCAGCAATACACCTAAATAACTTAACCATACCACTTCAAATCAACTCAAATTAATCGAATATTCCTTTGTTAATTATATCTACAGCTTCTAGATAAGTGCACGTATTATATTAAGGTTTATTACGGATGTCATATTATTATTCGTTTCTATTAACCCTTTTATAGCTGATTAACGCTTAACGCGTTTAAGTTAATATTTTTTCCATTTCGTACGACTTAAAGCCAACCGATTTGATAATTATTTTCGACCGAATCTTTAACCAAAATACGCGAACATTTCTTATTTGGCTTTAATACGTTAAAAATATACGTTGGAAAACGTATTATAAGACGCGTTAGGAACGTGTTAAAAGCGCGTTAGGGAGTATAGGGGGTCCGTACGGAGCGTTTTGCGGGGCGTTTCGTAAGGCGTATAGCAGGGCGTATCTGTTACAGTACAGGAATAGGGGTTCCTGTTCTTGGAGAAACCTGCCCTTGGAGCCTGGTGCAGGCCCTGCGCGGCTGATCTTCGGGTAAGAGAAAGCTTGGCTTTCTCCGCTAAGATCAAGGTAATTTAGGTATTTTAGAGAATCTGGATTAGATTATATAAATTATATAAATTTATAATATATATATTTAAGTAAAATAAATATATAATAAACGGTTTTTTATATAAATAATATTTATTTAATTTTATTTTTTAATTATTAATTTAAATTCTAATTAAAAATATATATATAAATTTTTTTAATAAATACATTCCCGAATTATTTATTTTATTATTATTATTTATTAATCAAAATTTTGTTTTAAATATTATTTATATTTTTAAATAAATATGTAATAAATCTATTATATTTCAACAACTTTTTAATTAATAATTAACGAATAATTTAAAATTTAATTAAGTATAAATCCTTTTAAATTCAATAAAAATAAATTTATAAAATAACGTTTATAAAATAAATAACATATTTAATCGTAATTATTAACCGATAAAGAAATTAATAAACAAATTAAATAATTTATTTTTTATTAAAAAAGTTTTTTAATAAATCGATAATATACTATTTATTATTAAAACTAAAGGCTTAAAAACTTTTTTTTCTTTTTAATACTACCTTACCTTTACCCTTAACAAAATTATTAAAATATTTTAAAGAAATCCGAAAAAAGTTAAAAAGAATATAAAATAAAAATTTAAAAGAGAAAAAAAAATTTTAGCTAAAGAAAAATTAAACCTTTTAACCTAAAGAGTTATAAAGCTAAAAAAAAAGAACGTTAAAATTATCCGATAAATAAAAACTTTTATATTTTTTTAAAAAAATCCTTATACCTTTTTCATTCGATTTTAATCGAACTCGAAAGGAATTATACCTTTTTCGATTTAGTACGAAATATCTGATATTACAGGTTATAAACTAACTTTCTTTAAACCCTAAAATAAAATTGTTAATATAAAAAGATTTTTAATTTAGGTTAAATTTTACCTTGAATTTTATAAAAAGTTTTTAATAGAAAATTATTAAAAACTAATAGTTATTTTGTAATTATTTGCCGGAAACATACTTACTTAATTCGAATCTATTTTAAAGAATTATTTAACGAATTATCTTTTCGAATTTATAAACGTTATTAATTATATTTTTAAAACCTATAAACATTTCGAAAAATAAATACGAATTTTATTTAAGAATACAGATAAATAAGAATGCGTAATTAAATAAATATAGTTATTTAAATAAACCAAATTAATAACCGAATATACAATTAAATTTAACCGCTTAGTAACAGTTTTTAAGTTACTGGAAAACGTATAAAATTTTTTTATAATAGCCTAAAAATTTAGGTTAAAAATGAAATGTTTAAGGTATTTAAAACTGGACCTTTTAAAAACTATATTATTTAGGTTATTATTATCGATCGACGTAT
Organism: Monosporascus sp. CRB-9-2; assembly: GCA_004155915.1. Lineage (NCBI taxonomy): Eukaryota > Fungi > Ascomycota > Sordariomycetes > Xylariales > Monosporascus > Monosporascus sp. CRB-9-2. Next base: position 31,918 of record QJOA01000643.1, on the reverse strand, counting down.
TTTTAATCGATATTTTTGAAAAAAGAAATTAGTAAACGAAATAATAACAAACGCTCTAATAGCAAAATTAAAAAAGATAGATTTTAAGAAATAAATAAATTTAATCATAAATGTTTTAATTATAGAAAAAAGGGCTATTATAAATATAAATATCGTTTTTTAGCTAAAAGAAACTTTAAAAAAAAGAGATTCTTTAATCCCCTAAAAAAAAGATTTATACGGCCAAATATAAATAAATAATAAGGAAAAGAACGAAAAAGAAATTAATTTTATTTTTACCGATTAGGAATTTATTATTGTTACGATTAATATAGTTAAAAATGATAATTTAAAACATAAAGATTATTTTATTTATAAAGACTTTATAATTAAAGCCTGTAAATATTATTTAAAATAAGTAGCCTTTAAGGTAGCCATTACATTAAGATATATTTATTACTTTAATATATAAAAATATAAAATATACGATTAAAATAGTTATTTATAACGAGATTTCGGTAACCATAAATAATTATGTTCGGAACTTTATAAATTTCCAAAATATACTATATTGTTACAGTACAGGAATAGGGGTTCCTGTATTTGGAGAAACCTGCCTTTGAAACTTGGTGCGGACCCCGCACGGCTAATCTTCGGATTAGGGAGAGCTTGGCTTTCCCCGCGCCAAGGTCAAGGTGATCTAGGTGATCTGGAACCAGATTATATAGATTATATAAATTATATAGATCTACGACATACTTATTAAATTCAGAACGGATATATAACGAACGGTTTTTTATATAAATAATACTTATTTAATTTCGCTTTTTAACTTTTATTTTAAGCCGTTAATTAAAGGTATCGTTTTTTAATTAAAGGAAAAGCCCGTAAATTTTTTTAACGAACAAATTTCCGAATTATTTATTTAATTATTATTATTTATAAATTAAAACTTTATTTCGAATACTGTTTATACCTTTAAAGGGATATATAACAGGTTCGTTATATATTAATAACTTTTTAATTAATAACCAACGAATAATTTAAGGCTTAATTAAATATAAACTATTTTAAATTTAATAAAAACGATATTATAAAACGACGTTTAAAAGATAAATAATATATTTAATTTTAATTATTAATTAATAAAAATTTAATAACCAAATTAAATAATTTACTTTATATTAAAAAGGTTCTTTAATAAATCGATAATATAATATTTATTACTAAAGCTAAGGATTTAAAAAATCCTTTTTCTTTTTAACAATAACTTACATTTACTTTTAAGGAAAATATTAAAATATTTTTAAAAAAATCCGAAAAAAAAATTTAAAAAGAAATATTAAACAAAAACTTAAAGGGAAAAAGAAAAAGAACTTATAGCTAAAAAGAAAATTAAACCTTTTAGCCCAAAAAGTTATAAAATTAAAAAAAGAAAAAACGCCAAAATTGCCCAATAAATAAAGATTCCTATACCCTTTTTAAAAACTTTTATACCTTTTTTATATAGTACCGACCGGACCTAAAAAAAGTTATACCTTTTTTTGCTTATTACGGAATACCTAATATTAAAAGTTATAAATTAACTTCCTCCAAACTTTATAATGGAACTATTAATATGAAAAATTTTTTAATTTAAACTAGATTTTATTTTAAGTTTTATAAAAAATTTTTAACGGAAAATTATTAAAGGGTAATAGCTATTTCGTAACTACTTAACGGAAAAATATTTGGTTGGTTTAAACCTATTTTAAAAAATTATTTAACGAATTACCTTTTTAAATTTACGAACGTTATTAATTATATTTTTAAAGCTTATAAATATTTTAAAAAGTAAATATAAACCTTATTTAAAAATACGGATAAATAATAGTATATAATTAAGCAAATATACCTCCTTAAATAAACCAAGTTAATAACCGAATATAGGATTAAATTTAACCGTTTAATAATAATTTTTAAATTATTAAAAAGCGTGTTATTTTTTCCTTTTTATAATAGCTTAAAAATCCAGGTTAAAAATAAAATATTTAGGGTACTTAAATTTAAACCTTTCGAAATTATACCGACTAAGTTATTATTATTAACCGACGTACTTTTAATCGGTACTTTGAAAAAAAGGGAATTAATAAACGAAATAATAATGAACGTTTTAATAACAAAAATAAAAAGGACAAACTTTTAAAAAAAGTTAATACTGTTTTAAAAAATCTAAAAAAATAAGTTTAACGTTAAATGTTTCAACTACAACAAAAAAGGTTATTATAAAAACGAATATTACTTTTTAATCAAAAAGAACTTTAAAAAAGAAAGGATTCCTTAACCTAAAAAAAGGTTTATACGGCCGAACGAAAAATAAATAACGAAAAAAAGAACGAAAAGAAAGTTAGCTTTATTTTTATCGATTAAAATTTTATTATTATTATAATTAATAAGGTTAAACCGACGATTTAAAATATAAAAATTATTTCATTTACAAAAACCTTACGGTTAAAGCGTATAAATATTATTTAAAACGAATAACTTTTAGGGTAACTATTATATTAGGATATATTTATTCCCTTAATATATAAAAATATAAAATATACGACCAAAACGGTTAATTATAACAAGATTTTAATAATTATAAACAGTTATCCTTAAAGCTTTATAAGCTTTTAGAATATATAATATACCTTAAAAACAAGTTACCAGCAGACGATTATAAATCTTTTTATTAAATCGCTTACCAAATTTATAATTGTTTATTTTACTTATAAGTTTAAAAAAATAATGACTTTTAGCCAGAATAAAAAAAAAGATATTTATAAAATTAAACAATAATATGACGGCTATGGGCTTAACCAACTATTAAACCTAGTCGTACGGTTTATGTTGGCAGTGGTATCGTGGGAATCTGAGCAATAAGGGGATAATCACGTCTGGTAATAGCAGATAACCGTAGGTAATCTGGGTAACTAATTATTATTGCAAGCTGGTACTATTTAAGCTATGGAAATAATAAGCGTATATATATATTTGTTTTAGCTCGATATATTCGAACTGGCTCGATCCATCCACAGTGGTTAAGTCTCGTCGAGCCCGTCGAGCCCGTCGAGTTACTTCCCTTGCTCGACTAGCTCGAAACGCCAAGCCCCTTTTTCTCCACTAAACCTATCGAGCCGGTTACGTAAGTTAAGACCCTTTATCGGAAATGTCCATATATCTTCCGACCGTTTAGTAATAGGCCAAGTCCCTAAATTATAACACGATCTCCTTTTTTCCAAAATCTTTGCTCTTAAAGATTAATTTATTTATCGTATCGTTTGGTAAATAATTTTTTTTCCTTTTTATTATTTTATTTTATAACTTAACTATTATATTTAATCGAATTAAAAAATAACGATTTCGTTATAAACGTAATAACGCTTTAATTTTATTAGAACGAATTAACCGTTTTAATTTTAATATATTTTTTAACCTTTTTTATTTTCGTTATAAGTTTAAAAACGAAACTTATAAGGCTTATTTTAATTTTGGAAAATGCTTTTATTATATTAAACATATTAATCCTTATAACCTTTTTAATCCTTCCGAATTAAAATATCGAAAGTTAATAAATAAAAAAAACCGATTAAAACTTTAAAAACGTTTTACCGAAAAGGAATTACTTAAGGCTTAATAATACCTTAACGAATTATTTAATCGTTTGGCCCGGTTTCGGAATTAAAAAAAATTGTTATAACGGCGTAAAATCGAAATATTACGTCGGAAAATTTAAGGTACGGAGGCGATAAAAGAATTTAAACGTTTAAAACGGGAATAAAGGTAATTAAAAGCCGAGATGGCTACATCTGCGTAAGTTACCTTTTCTGCTAATTGGTTTGATATTAAGGGGACGGATTAAGTACCGTTAGGTAACGTAAACTGGAATTTTAACTTTGGCGGTTTTAACGCTATTGGTAAAAGTTCCTTAAAAGGCGTTAAATGTTCGTAAAGTTTTTTGCGGGTTTCCAGGTATTTTTGGAATTTAGGTAATTTTTCTATTTAATTAAATATTAAGTAAATCCGTTTTGTTTCCGTATATCCAGTATTTTTTTTATTTCGTAAACCGGTACGTTTTTTATAGCTTTTTCCTTTTACCTTATATTAACTTTAATCGTATTTGTTATTAACTCGAATAAAAAAATATAAAAAATTAAATAAAACTTAACTTTCGATAATAACTTTAATTCGTAATTATTTTTTAAGATTTTTTTGGTAATTTTGTATAAACTAATATATTTAAAATCGAGTTTTTTATTAAATTGCTTAATTTAAACGTTTTTGGTAATTAGGTAAACTATTTCCTTTTCCGAAAAGGTTAATCCTTTTAACCTTTTCTGATTATAATATTTGCTTATTTAATTACGTATAAATTTAAATTTTGTTTTTATTTCGGTATATAATTGCTTTAATTATTTTGATATTAAAATTGCTTTAACGTTAATTAATTTTTCGTATAAATTTTTATAAATTTCTGGTATAAAACCAAAATTAATAATTGTTAACGTCGTTTTAATACTTTCGTGGTAGCTAGTATTATAAGTTAACTGTATAATTAATAACTTTTCGACTTAATTATTTTGTTCGTAATTAATATAATATCGTAAATACGTTTTTAACGTTTAGTTAATTTTTTCCATTTATCCGTTTATTTGTGGTTTAAATACGTTAAATAATTTATAATTTAATTTAAATTAAGTTATTAATCCTTATTAAAATTTTGAAATAAAAATTATACCTTTATTTAATATAATTTCCGTTAAAAGTTTATGGGTGCCTAGGATATATTAAAAGAAAATATATATAAGTTGTTTTATAGCGGTATTTTCGTTATAAGGTAAGAAATAAGAAAATTTCGTAAATTGATTAACGATTACGAAAATGCTATCGTAATATATTCCCGTAACCGGATCCTTTAATATAAAAAGCTTAATAATGAAAATAAATATAATGGAATTTTATGGTCGTTTTGCGACTAATAATGGTTATAGCTTTCCGTAAGGCTTATATCGTCGTATCTTTATTTTAGCGCAAATGTTATATTGTCGTATTATTTTCTATACGGTTGATTTTATTTTAGGAAAGTAGTATGTTTATTATAGGCGTTTTAAGGTTTTGTGGATCTTTAGGTGTCCATGTAGTTAATGTTTATGTATATTTCGTATCAAATTTTTTTGGAGTTTTTTTGGTACCTGAATTTTATTTATTTATTACCTTTCGGGTAGGTTGTTATTATATTGCTATATACGTTAATATATATTGGCTAAAATTTCTTTTATCGTAGCAATTCGTTATTATTGCAAATATTTTTCGGGTATTTTATCGAAAATTGTTTATTATATTTTAACCTTAGGTTTTTTTAAATCAGGTCGTTTACTAAGTACGTTTACTTTGCCATTTTCTGATCCTTTGCGATAGATAATAACGTAATCAAATTTAAAAAGATATTTTGCGTAACGTAATTGTTTTTTAATTAGTTTTCGTATCGTAAAAAAGTGTATAATATTTTTGTAATTTGTATATACCTTGATTTAATACATATTGCCCTTAAAATAATATTTAAATTTTTTAAAAGCGTTAACGATAACTAAAAATTCCTTATCGTATATAAGGTAATTCAGCTCGGCTCTATATAATTTATAGGAATAGAAGGTAATAAGGTAAAAAATTTTTTAATCGTTTCGATATTTAACCATTATTTTTAAAGCGTAATCCGAAACGTTGGTTTTTAACTTAATTGGTCGCTTTAAATCGTATATAATTAATATTAATTTATTAATTAAGGCCTTTTTAATTTACTGGAAAGCTTTTTGTTTTTTTGATATTTATTCGAATTACTTTTTTTTTTGGTAAGCTTTATTAATAATATAATTATCCTGCTAAAATTGCGTATAAACCTTTTGTAATAATGAACGAATCCAAAAAATGCTTATATTTTTTTAACGTTAATAGATTATGCCCATTTTTTAATTATTGTAAACTTTTTAAGGTTTATTTTAATATATTTAAAGGTAATAATATGTTTTAGGTATTTTATTTTTTGTATATGGAAAGTGCTTTTTTCGGCGTTAACCAAAAAATTAACATTTTGTAATATTTGTAAAACTTTATGGATATATTTTGTATACTTTTTTTTGGTTTTCGAATAAATTAGTATATCGTCGAGGTAACATATAACGAAAATGTCCAAGAATTTTCGTAATACGTGGTTGATTATTTGCTGGAAAGTTGCCGGTACATTTATAAATCCAAAAGGTATAACAAGGTATTCGAAAAATCCGTATTTAGTTTTGAAAATTATTTTTTATTCGTTACCTAGCTTAATTCGTATTTAGTTATATCCTTCCTTTAGGTTTAAAGATATAAATTATTAAGTTCCATATAGGCGATCCTTTATTTCGGTAATTAATGGTAATAAGGTTTTATTTTTAACAGTAATATCGTTAAGCTGTTTATAGTCGATAACGAATCGTAATTTTTTATTTTTCCTCGGTACGAAAAATATTAAGTATCCTGTTAATAATTTGGAATATCGTATATGGCTTTTTTTTAGCTTATTTTCGAAGTAATTGCGTAATGCCTTTAATTTTATTTGGTTTAAGTTATAAATGAAATAAAAAGTAATCGTTTTGTTATTTTTAAGAATTATTTCGTAATTTTATTCGTTATGGGGTAATAGTTTTATTTTAAGCTTTTTTTGGAATAATCGTTTATATCTATAATATTTTGGTAATATTTTAATTATTTATTTTGGTAACTTTTTAGGTTTTAATAATAAGTCGTTATTTATTTGCCGAAATCGTATTTTAAGGTTTGTAATAATGCGCCGTATTTTTTTGGTATGCCCTTTACTTGCTGTATATTTTGTTCTTTTAGGTAATAAGGTTTTTATCGTATTTTTATGCCTGCATTCGTTAACCTTATTAATTAAATATTAAGATCTTTCGTTATTTTACGTATTAGTAAAAAATAAAACAAAATTTACCTGGCCAGTTTTTTAATCGATAACTGGATTATATTACTTTAATTATGGTAGCCCGAAAATTATATCGTAATTTTTTATTAAAATAATGTTTAAATTAATAGTTTATTTTATTTTTTTAATAAAGGTTTTAAAATAATTAATTTCGCGTTTAATTTATCCGTTATCGTAATTAAATATTTAACCTTCGATATTCTCGATTTCGTAAAGATTTTCTTTGTTTCGTTATAGTAATTGTAACTTATTTATTACTTTTGGGGCAATATAATTTCCTTATATAGTTCCGCAGTCCATTATTACGGTATATTATTTTTTCTTAATTCGTATTTATATTATAATTAATTTTTTTCCTGCCGTTTTTATTACGTATAAAGCTTTTTTAAGGTATTATTATTTACCTTCATTTTTTTTGCCAGCTTAAAGCTTTTTTATAGGTAGTATTAATCTTTTAAGCTGTTTTCGAGTTTAATAATTCGTTTTAAAAGTTGTTCGTTTAGTTTCTGTAGCTGCTATAAATGTTTGTTTTGTCGGCGTAACGTAGCTTCCAAATAGGCAATTTACTTTTGGAAGGCCTTTTTAGTAATGTATTTTGGTTTTAAGATTTCGTTTCCGTAAAAAGAAAATAATTGAATTTTTTCTTGAAAGGTGCGTCGCTTTATTAGGTTTTCGGTAAACGTTAATTGGAATTGCAAATCCGTAATTATTTTCTGGTAATATTTTTTTACTGTTTTTTGGATTAATTTTTTTTGCGTTTAGTAATCGTATTAATTATGGTAGCAAAAGGGGTTTTCTATAAGGTAATTTTTTCCTTTTAGCCAACTTTTAAATGTTGCTAGTTGGTTAATTTCGTCCTGGGTTGTTATTTTTTGCAGGTATCGATATTACTTTTAGTTTTTCGGGTCGTCGCTTATTTAATTATTAAAATTAAAACCTTATCGCCATATTCGCATAATCCGGCGTACGATATATTCCTTATAATCTTCATATATTTCGTATTAATATCGTCTACAGTTAACGGCGTGAAGCTTTTTGTATTAATCGGGCTTTCCTGGATATAGGTCTTTGTCTTATTTTCGGTATTTCTTGGTCCAAGCGTCGAATACTGCTTAATTATTTCTTTTTTGTCGTCGTTATAATTAAGAAGGTAAATTATATTTTTTAAGTTCTTTTTATCCCTTATATTTTTAAAGTTATTTTATAAAGGTAGGCTTAATAAAAATAACCTTTTTAATTGTTACTTAGGATAGCTTTTTAATTTTCTTTAATCTTTATTATATTTTTGGTAAAGGATTATAATTATTTCGGATACGAATTATGTTAATCGTCTTTTTATCGCTGGTTTCCTTCCGGTACTGGCCTTCGGAAGCTGGAATTTATTATCGTAGCTGTTTTTGGCTTTTATATTGCCGTATAATGTGTCCCTGTTTTCCGCAATTATAACAGGTAATTAAGCCCCTTTTGGATTAAATGGTCCTTAACTTTATAGGTTCTGGGTAAGTTTTGTAAAAAATTGAAAGCGAATTGTATTTTTTTTTTGGTTGGTTTTAAGGTAACCTGGTTTCGGAATAAAGTATCCTTTTTTTTTATTATCTTTTAAACTGTCGATTATCGATTTTTACGGCCTCGGCGATATATTTGTTAAGGCTTATAGTCCGGTTTTTTTTAATTAGTTCGTTCTTAACGTTTTTTTTTAATTTTTTATAAAATATATTGATTATGGTATCATTTTTGTCGTTCCCGTATCTGGCTTTAGCAGTTAAGCTTTTAAATGTTACAGCATATTTAGACGTTAATTTTTTTTATCGTAATTAAAAAAGTTTTTGGGTTACGTTTCGTTTTTTATCCGGATTAATAAAGTTATTTCGGAACTTGTCCTCGAAATTGATATAATATTTAAAAACTTCCTTGGTAATCTTTTTTTTATCGAATTTTTTAACTAGCAGGTAATTTCGCATAATAGGCTTAAACCAGTTTGCAGCGTTTCCAGTAAGGTAGGTTGTTATAGCAAGGATTTGATCTGGCGGGTTTTTTAATTTTAAAAACCGGAGGTACGTTTTGGTTTAAGTAAAAAATATCTGGACGTTTTTCTTTTTATCGTAAGGTTTGGGCTTTTTGGCTTTAATTTTGGTAATCGTTATGGTCGGTATTTCGGCCTTAAGTTAATTTTTAAGTTATTTAACTTTTTCCTGGAATTGTTAAGTAACGTTATTCGCGGTATTGGTTGATATAGTAATAATATTAAATATTACTTAAAGTTTAATAGTATTATTAAATAAAAGCTTATAACGTATAACGGCTATAAGCTTAATTAATTATTAAACCTAGTCGTACGGTTTATATTAATAATCATATCGTAAGAATTTAAATAATAAGGAAATAATTACGTCTGGTAATAGCAGATAACCGTAGGTAATCTGGGTAACCAATTATTATTGCAAGCTGGTACTATTTAAGCTATGGAAATAATAAGCGTATATATATATTTATCTTGGCTCGATATATTCGAACTGGCTCGATTTATCCACAGTGGTCAAGTCTCGTCGAGCCCGTCAAGCCCGTCGAGTCACTTCCCTTGCTCGACTGGCTCGAAGCGCCAAGCCCCATTTTCTCCACTAAACCCATCGAGCCGGTCACGTAAGCCAAGACCCTTTATCGGAGATGTCCACACATCCTCCGACCGTTTGGCAATGGGCCAAGTCCCTGGGTCATAACAGATAAATATCGATATATAAAAACCTTCCGATAATTAAATTACCTGAAATTTTGTTATTTATATCCCGAATTAAAGCAAAGCCGGAAAGCTATATTATGAAAACACTTATATTATTTCCCGATATTTTATATTTAATACGAACTTTTAGATATAAAAACAGCCCTTTTAAAGATTTACTTTTCCGACCTTATAATTCGTAAAATACAAAACCTAAAAACGAGCTAAAAAAAGGTAGTTACTTTTAAATGCCAGTTTGGTAACAAAAAGTAGTATAGATATATAAATAATCATTATACCAAATATGATATTAAAAAAGCCCGCAAATAAAAGCGTTTTTTAAATAAAAAGGTATTTTAAATAAAAAATTACGGAGGCCTTCGAAAATAAGGCATTAAAGAATCTATAAATATAAAATTTTATATAAAATATAAAAAAGATTACGAAATTAGGCCGAAATTTTTATTTATTATAAAAACAAAACGTTTAACGTAATAATTAATTCCGGAATAAAAAAAATTTATTTTCTTTAAAATAATTAAAAAATTTTAATTTTTTTAAAAAATATAAGTAATAGTTATACAAATTACGAACAATTAACTGAAATTTATTGACTTACGATAATAATTTAATTTTTAAAATAACCGAAAAATTTATAATCCAGATATAAAAATATTTATAAAAAATTATTTTCGATATTATTAATATTTTAAAATATAACGTTAATTTAAGAATATTATAATTTTGTTTTAATAGTTTATATATTAACTAAAAAAATTAAAACCTTTTTTGAAATAACTTTATAAATTTAAAAAAAAAAAATTTTTACAAAGTTTATTACGTAATTAAAAAAAATTTAAAACTTTAAATTTAATAACAATAATACCCCTTAAGTATCGACGGTTCAAAAAATTATTTAAGGAATAAACCTACAAAAAATTGCTTAATTATAATTAATAGGATTTTAAAATTCTTATTAAAAAAGGATATTATGCGAAACTTTACCAAATTTATTATATAAACCCCGAAAAAATAAAGACTTTTTGACAAAGTTTTTAATAAAACCTTAAAAAAAGATATATCTAACCTTTCAAATTTTTCGTTAATTATTTTGTAATTATAATACCCAAAATAAAGGATAATAAATAAAAATTTAATAAAAATAAGAACTTAATATATAGGTATATATATAATTACCGATAATTAAATAATATTATTATTAAAAACGAATACCTTTTAACTTTTATAAAGATTATAAAAAATATTAGCCGAGTTAAATAGTTTACGGCTTTCGATTTTAAAAAGAAATATTACCTTATACGACTAATTAAAAAAAGATTTATTGCTTTTAAAACAATATACGGGCATTATAAATATAAAATAATATTTTTCAAATTTATTAATGTTTTAATAAGTTTTTAATAGATAATTATAACCATTTTACGTAAATATTTAAATAAGTTTATTATTGTATACCTTAACGATATTCGTACTTATTTAAAAACTTTAAAAAGATATAAGAAATATATTGTATAAATATTAAAAGCTTTTAAAAAGGTTAATTTGTTAATAAAGGTTAAAAAAAGTATTTAATATATATAGAAATTAAGATTTTTAGGATTTATGGTTACCTTTAAATAAATTTAAATTTTAAATTTTAAATTAAAAGTTATTAAGAATTAACAAATTTTTAATAAAGTAATTATTATTAATATTTGTTAATTTTTATAATTTACCGATTATATACGTTAATTAATTAAAACCTTTAGAAAAATAACTTATCTTTTAATTAAACTTATTACCAAAAAATATATTAAAAAAGAAATCAAATTTTTAAAAAAAGTTAAAAAAGTTTTTCGTAAAATTAAAAAAAAGATTATTAATGCCTTAATAATAAAGTTACCCAATTATAACAAAAAAACGATTTAAAATAAACGTATTAAATTATACTTTTAAAACAGTTTTAAAGTAATTAAAAGATAACGGAAAATGGTATTTAATAACTTACTTTTTTACAACTTTTAAAGATGCAAAATTTAAATACCTTATTTATAATAAAAAATTATTAATAATTATTTTAACGCTTAAAAAAAAATTTTTTAACGAAACAAAAAAAGCTTTTAATATTTATTTAAATTATAAAAATCTTACATAATTTATAATAATTTAGAAATTAAATAAACGTTACGAAAACTACATAATATTTTTGTTTAAATTTAACTTTAAAATTTATTATATTAAAAATAAAAGAAATTTTTAAGTAAATATTTTAAATCGAAAAAAATTATAACGCAAAAATATTTAAATATTATATTTAAATATTATATTAAAAAAATTAAAACGGTATAACTATATATAACCTTAAAATATTTTACTTTAAAAAAGTTAATATAACTTAAAAAATTTTATAACTTAAAAAAATAAAACGAAATTAAATAGTTAAAAAAAAATTAAGATTTTTTAATATTTTATGGCAAGATTTATATTTTTTACTAACAATAAAAAAATTTCTTTAAAAAGTTCCATAAAAACTTTTTATATAAATACTAAAAAATATATAAAATAATTAAATAATTTAAAAAAAAACCTTTATTTTTAAATTCCGCTAAATAATTAAATAAATAATCAAAAAATTATAACGTTTATAATAAGATTAAAATAACTCGTTATAAGTCGTATAAATTATTATACTTTATAAATATCTTTAATAAAATATAAAATATTATAATTTAGAACTTTATTACTAATTTCCTTTTCTTAAAAAACTTAATTATTAAAATCGAATATAATAAAATATAAATAATTATTAATAAACTTATTAAATATAAATATTTTTTACTTTTTAAAAGAACTACGACGGTAAAATAATTAATTTATATTTTTATTCGATATTATTTCGATAAATACGGAATATTAAAAAAAGTTATTTCCGATTAAAATAAACTTTTTACGTTTAAATTCGATATTAACTTTTTTAAGTAAATTAATATTAAACTTGAATTTTCGATAACCCATTACCTTTAAATAAACGGTCAAATAAAATAATTAAACCAGGTCTTAAAATAATATGTTCGAAATTACGTTAATTATTAACAAAATAATTAAATTAAATTTTTACCGTTTATATAAATAGTTTATAATATGTTTATTAATGAAAATATAAATATATCCTTGTATACAGCTATATAGAAATACAAAGTAATAATTTAATAACCAAAATGACTAATTTATAAAGACTATATTATTATTATAATAACTTTTCGAACAAAAAATATAAATAATAAAAATTAAAATAATACAAATCCGATTTTAAATAAAATTATAATTTTTGCAGTAAAAAATGGTCCAATATTATAACCAAAAAAATTAAGGGATTAATTTTAACGAAAGGAAATACGCTTTATTTATTACGTTAAAAATAAAACGTAATTTTAAATATTTTATAAATTAAAATAAAAAGGTTTAACGATAAATTTAATTTTAAAAAGTTTAACCTATTTAAAATTGATAAAGTTATTTCGAAAATTAATTATAAACTATTATTACCTAAAACTAGAAAAATATACCTTATATTTTATGTTTCTTTATTAAAACCAGCTTTAAAAAATGCCCTATTTAAAAAGAATTTCGAATTTATAGAAGACGACGGCAAAAACGAAATCGAGAAAATACTGGATTTTCGAATAACTAAAAATAAGGTCCAGTATTTAAGTAAATAGGTAAATTATTTATTTAAAAATAATATATCAAAACTATTCAGTTATTTGTCGGATATAATAAATCTAATAGAGAAGTTTTATCGATAAAATCCTGACCGACCATTTCCAGTCCGGTCCAGGTTATAAACGATAATAATCCTTTACTTGGATCCAGGTTTACGGCAATTTAATTAAAAAAGAACGTTTTCGTTATAACGTTTATTTCAGAAATAAGTTATATTTATTTTACCTTTACGTGACGTTAAGTTCTTTTTCCAGCTTTTTCCATTTTTTTAGTTAATCAAATTTTAACCCTTTTTTTAATATTTTTAAGGCTCTTTTCTTAAAAAAATCTTATTAAAAACGTAAACGTTTTAACTTTTTAATAAATTTAATAAATTTTTCATTTTGTTAACACCGTAATTTAAACAACCTTTTTTTTTTTACTTTTTGTTTCTTTTTTACAATTTCCTGGTATGTTAAAAAATTATCCTTATTTTTACGTTACTTCCGTAATAAACGGTTTTACGTTTCGTTTTTTTTCTTTAAGAAAATTATTATTAAAACGTTACAAGATGAACGTTACTAACGAATATAATAATCATAATTTAAACGCTTCAAAAAAATTTTTTTTTTAACTTTATTAAGTTTAATATAATTAAAGTAGAAAAAGGCTTTAATACTAAAGTATTTAATGAAATGAGTACAAATCTCGCGAAAATTACGTTAATTCGGATAAAACTTTTTTCTTCCTTTTTTTTTAAATATAATTTGTTATAATAAAGTTAATTAAAAAAACTTAAAAAACTTTTTTAACAAATTAAGAAAAATACTTACGGTTTTTATGTTTAAAATAAAGATGCTTAAAAAAGGGAAATAATGTTATAATATAAGAATAAAGGTTTTTATATTTAAAGAAACCTACCTTTAAAATTTGGTACGGACTCTGTACGGCTAATCTTCGGATTAGGGAAAACTTGGCTTTTGCCGCGCCAAGATTAAGGTAATTTAGGTAATTTAGGTAATTTAAGTAATTTGAAACTAAATTATATAAATTACATAAATTATACAAATCCACGACATATATATTAAATTCGGAATAAATATATAACGAACGGTTTCCTATATAGATAATACCTATTTAGTTTCGCTTTTTAGTTCTTAATTTAAGCCTTTAATCAAAAATATCGGTCTTTAATTAAGGGAAAAGTCCGTAAATTTATTTAACGAACAAACTCCCGAATTATTTATTCAGCTATTGTTACCTGCAAAGCAAGACTTTATTTCGGATATTGCTCATACCTCCAGGTAGATATATGACAGGTTCGTTACATATATATTTTAAAAATAAGCTATTAACAAACGATTATAAACCTTGTTATTAAACCGCTTATCAAATTTAGGATTATTAATTTTACTTACGAACTATAAAAAATAATAACTTTTGGCCAAAATTCAATAGAAAAATGCTGAAAGAACCAGATAATAAATGCCAATATATAAAACCCTCCCGATAACCAAATTACGCTAAATTTTATTATTTATATCTCAAATTAAAGCAAAACCGGAAAGCTATATTATAAAAAATATTTATATTATTTCCCGATACTTTATATCGAATACGCATTCCTAAATGTAAAAATAACCTTTATAGGAGTTTACCTTTTCGATGTTATAATCCGCAAAATATAAAACTTAAAACGAGCTAAAAAAAGGTAGTTACATTTAAATATCAATTTGATAATAAAAAAGATATAGATATATAAACTTTTATTATATTAAATATATTATTAAAAACGCCCGTAAATAAAGGCGTTTTTTTAGCTAAAAAAATACCTTAGTTAATAAATTACGGCGGCCTTTAAAAATCAAATATCGAAAAGTTTCTAAATATAAAACCTTATGTAAGGTAAAAAGAAATTACGGAATTAAATCAAGATTCTTATTTATTATAAAAATAAACCGTTTAACGCAATAATTAATTCTGGAACGGAAGATAATTTTATTTTTCTTCAGGCAATTAAAAGGTCCCAGAATTCTTAAAAATATAAATAATAATTATATAAATTAGAAATAATCGACGGAAACCTATTTATTTACGATAATAATCGAATGTTTAAAAAAGTCGAAGGATTTATAATCCAGCTATAAAAATACCGGGAAAAGATTATTTTCGACGTAACCGACATTTTAAGATATAACGTTATTTTAAAAATCTCAGAATTTTGTTCTAATAATTTATATATTAACTAAAAATATTAAATACTTATTTAAAATAGTTTTATAAGCTTATAAAAGAAATTCTTATAAAATTTGTTAAGTAATTAAGGAAGTTAAAATTTTAAATTTAGTAGTAATAATATCTTTTAAATATTAACGGTTTAGAAAATTATTTAAAGAACGGATTTGCGTAGAATTGTTTAATTATAATTAATAAAATTATAAAACTTCTTTTAAAAAGGATATTATCTGAAGCTTTATTAGATTTATTATATAAACCCCAAAAGAATAAAGGGTTTTTTGGAAAAGTTTTTAATAAAAACTTGAAAAAGAATGTATTTAACTTTCCGAATTTTCCAGAAGTTACTTTATAATTATAATATTTAAAATAAAAGATAATAAATAAAGATATAACAAAAATAAAGACCTAATATATAAATATATATAGAATTAACGACAATTAACCGATATTATGATTAAAAATAGATACCTTTTAATTTTAATAAATACTATAAAAATTTATTAACCGAATTAAATAATTTTCGATTTTCGATTTTTGAAAAAAATTTATTTTATACGAATAGTTAAAAAAGAAAAATGGAAAACCGTTTTTAAAACGATATACGAATATTGTAAATATAAAGTAGTACTTTTTAAATTTATTAACGTTTTAATAAGTTTTTAACATATATTTATAATTATTTTACGGAAGTATTTAAACAAGTTTGTTTTTGTATACATCGACGATATTCTTATTTACTTAAAAAGTTTAAAAAAGTATAAAAATGTGTTACATAAATATTAAAAACTTTTAAAAAGATTAATATATTAATAAACGTTAAAAAAAAACCTTTAATAGACGTAAAAGTTAAATATGCTAAAATTTATTATTATCCTTAAATAAATTTAAATTTAAGATTTTAAGTTAAATGCTATTAAGAATTAATTAATTTTCGATAAAATAATTATTATTAATATCCGTTAGTTTTTGAATTTTACAGGTTATGTACGTTAATTAATTAAACATTTTAAAAAGATAATTTATCTTTTAACCAAACATATTATTAAGAAAATATATCGGAAAAGAATTCGAATTTTTAAAAGAAATTAAAGAAGTTTTTTACAAAATTAAAGAAAGAAATTATTAATGCCCCGGTAATAAAGTTATTTAAATTTGATAAAAAGACACGATTTAAAATAAATACGTTAAATTATGCTTTTAAAACACTTTTAAAATAGTCAAAAAGTAACGAAAAATAATATTTAATAGCTTACTTTTTTAAAACTTTTAAAAACGTAAAACTTAAATACCTTATTTAAAACAAAAAATTATTAACGATTATTATAAGATCTAAAAAATAAAAATCTTTTCTTCACTGAATAAAAAAACTTTTTAATATTTATTTAAATTATAATTTTTTTTTTCGATTTATAATAATTTAAAAAATAAATAAACGTTATAAAAATTAACTAATTTTTTTTTCAAATACAATTTTAAGATTTATTATATTAAAAAAACAAAAGATATTTAAGCGTATATTTTAAGTTAAAAAGAAAATTATAACATAAAGGTTTTTAAACGTTATATATAAATGCTATATTATAAAGAAGATAAAATAATATCATTCTATATAACTTTAAAATAATTTATTTGAAATAAGTTAATATAATTTAAAAGTTTTTATAAACCTAAAAAAATAAAACGAAATTGAATAATTAAAAGGAAAAAATAGAAACTTGCTAGTATTTTACGGTAAAATTTATATTTCCCTTTAAAAATAAAAGGAATTCGTTAAAGACTTTCATAAAAGTTTTTTATATAAATATTAAAAAATATATAAATTATTAAACAACTTTAAAAGAAATATAACCTTTTTAAATTCCGTTAAATAATTAAATCAATGGTTAATGATTATAATATTTATAATAAAACCAAAACAACTTATTTTAAGCCGTATATATTCTTACAATTTACGAATATTTTTAATAAAATTTAGGATATTATAACTTAGGATTTTATTATTAATTTTTCTTATTAAAATATCTAATTATTAAAATCAAGTGCGATAAAATATAAGTAATTATTAATAAATTTATTAAATATAGATATGTCTTATTTTTTAAAGGAATCGTAACGGCAGAATAATTAACTTACGCCTTTATTCGATATTATCTCGATAAATACGGGATATTAAAAAAGGTTATTTCCGATCGAAATAAATTTTTATATTTAAATTTGGTATTAGTTTTTTTAAGCAGATTAATATTAAGCTTAATTTTTCGATACCTTATTACCTTTAGATAAAAAATTAGATAGAACGGCTAAACTAAACTTTAAAATAATATTTTTAAAGTTACGTTAATTATTAACAAAATAATTAAATTAAACTTTTATTATTTATATAAATAATTTCTAATAAGTTTATAAATAAATATAAATATATTCCCTTATATAATTATATATAAATATGAAATAATAATTTAACCACCAAAATAATTAATTTATAAAAGTTTCGTTATTATTATAATAACTTTCTAAATAAAGATAATTATAATAAAAATTAAAATAATATAAACACGATTTCAAATAAAGTTAGAGTTTTTATAATAAAAAATAGCCTAATATTATTATAATAAAAAATTAAAAGATGAATTTTAACGAAAGAAATAAGGTTAATTTAGTACGTTAAAAATAAAACGTAACTTTAAGTATTTTATAAATTAAGAAGAAAAGGTTTAATAGTAAGCTTGAATTTAAAAGAATTAATTTATTTAAAATTAATAAAAATATTTCGAAAATTAATTATAGATTATTATTACCTAAAACTATAAAAATACAACTTATTTTTTATATTTCCTTATTAAAAGCAGCCTTAAAAAACGTCCTGTTTTAAGAGAATTTCGAACTCGAAAAAGATAACGACAAATATAAAGTCCAAAAGATATTAGATTTTCGCATAATTAAAAACAAAATTTCGTATTTAATTAAATAAATAAAACGTTTATTTAAAAATAACAAATAAAAACCATTTAATTATTTAATAAATACGATAAACCTAATTAAAGAATTTTACTGCCAAAATGCTAACCGACCGTCTCCAGTCCGGCCCAGATCGTAGGCGATAACGGTTTCGTATCCAGGTTCAGATTTATAATATTTTAATCAAAAAAAAAACCCCTTTCCGTTATAATATTTATCTTGGAAATAAGTTATATTTGCTTTATCTTTATACGACGTTATTCTTTTTCCAAATCTTTTCCTTTTTTTAATTAATCTAATTTTAATTCTTCTTTTAACATTTTTACCGTTTTTTTAAAAAGGTTTTATTATAATTGTAACCGTTTTAACCAACTTATAAACTTTTTCGGGTTTTTTTTTCGCCGCTTCCTGGTACGCAAAAAAATTATTTTTAAGTTCGTATTATTTTTTTATAAACGTCTTTATATTTTATTTGTTTTTTTAAAAAGTTTATAATTAAAATGTTATAAAAAAAAGTTAATGACGAATATAATAGTTATAATTTAAATCTTCTAAAGAATAAAAATAATTAATTTTATTAAGCCGAATATAAATAAAATAAACAAAAACCTTAAATTTAAAGATTTTAATTAGGTTAACATAAATATCGTAAAAGTTATATTAATTAGGATAAAGTTTTTTTTCTTTCTTCCTTTTAAAGACGGCTTATTATAATAAAGTTAACCAAAAAGCTTAAAAACCCTTTTAAACAAAAATTAAAAAAATACTTACGGTTTTTATCTTTAAGATGAAAATTTTTAAAAAAGGAAAATAATGTTATAATAAAAAAATAAAGGTTCCTATCTTTGAAAAAACCTGCCCTTAAAGCTTAGGGCAGGCCCTATACGGCTGATCTTCGGGTAAAAGAAAGTTTGGCTTTTTCCGTTAAGATTAAAATGATTTAAATAATCTAAGTAATCTGACCCAGATTATATAAATTATATAAACTTACGACATGTTTACTTAAATAAAATGAATATATAACAAACGGTTTTTTTAATAAATAGTACTTTTTTAATTTCGCTCATTAGCTATTTATTTAAGCCTTTAATTAAAGTATCGTTCTTTAATTAAGGGAAGAATACGCAAATCTTTTTAACGAACAAATTTCCGAATTATTTATTTTATTATTGTTATCTCCAAATTAAGACCTTATTTCGGAGATTGCTTATACTTTCAGGTGGATATATAACAGGTTCGTTATAGTATCGGGCTTAATTTCGTAATCATTTGAAACTTACGCAATTATACGATTAAAATAAACGTTTTCCAAAAAGATAAATATTTGTTATATAGAATGAATAAAACTTTTTATTTAATAAAAAGGTTATAAAAATGAATTATAATTAATAAACGCTACAGTTAATCGGTTGCGGTTGGTTTAAAAAAAGGAATAATAATTTAGTGTCCGTAATAGGCTTTAATATTATACGTGCATTTGTTTAAAAGTTATAAATACAGTTAGCAAAAAAATATTCGATTAATTTAATTTGATTTGAAGTGGTATGGTAAAGTTATTTGGATATATTGCTGGGAAGTACCAGAAAGTGTTGCGCTTGCTTGTGTGTTGCGCTCGCTTATGTGGTACGTTATTATTAATTTATTATTTTGCGTATTAAAGCTATTCGGAATAATTATTTTAATTTTTTTTAAATTATAAATATTTATATATAAAATATAAAACAGAAATTATAACGTATATAAAGGCTTTTTTTACTTTATTATAATATTTAATAAACTTTTTTAAAACTAAATTAATATTTATACGTAAATATTAATTATTAAAAAATTCACTTTCATAATTTTTATATTTTTTAAAACCGTTAAAAAATCGAAAAATAAAATAACGTTTTACATATTACCGTATAAACGGATTTACTTTTTTTTATATTTTCGTTAAATTTTAATATAATTCTCGTAATAGTTTAAAATATTTATTATAATGTTAAGAACGTATTAATCGTAATTAATTAGTTTTTTTTTTATTAAATTAAAAAAGTTTCTTTATACCGTATTATATTTTGCCTTGCAGGCCGATATTTTCCATTTTTATTTATAATAATATTAAATAATTAATTTATTTAAAAAAGAAATAAAAAATTTAAATATAAGAGATTATATAATATCATCATAATTACCGTATATTATTATTAAACTTTATATTTAAAAACCTTTTAAATTTATTATATAAATTATTAAATATAAAGTGTAATTCTTTTATATAATATAAAATATATAAATAAGTTTATCTAAACAGTCAATAATAATAATTATATTATAAACCTTTCCGATAAACTTCTTTTTATATTAAAACTTATATTTAATTTTCGTAAAAAAAATTTTATTATATATTGAACAAAAAGGTTTTAACGAAAAGGTTTAATATATAATCTAAATATTTATTTTATCGGTTAAATCTCTTAAACCTTAATTTAATGTTAATAATTTCTATAATTATATCGTTATTTTTTCCGGTATTTTAAATAAAATAACCGATTTTATTTTTAATTTAAAATTAATTACGTTAAACACTTTAATTATAATGTTAAGGCCTATAGAAATTATTATAGTTTTAGTAAACTTAAAAATAATTTTAAAAAAATAATAAATTTCGTAAAACGAATAAAAATCTTTTAGCTGTTACTTATTAAAAATTATATAAATAGGTTTTAGTAAATTATTTTATACATTAATAGGTTTTTATTTATAATCATTAAAAATATTTTGGATGAAATTTTCTATTATATTATAAAAAATATAAATTTTTAATTTAATAACGTAAAAGTTATAATATTTAAATATAAATCGTAATCCTTTTTTTCCATAATTTTAAGTAAATAATTATAAATTATGATTTAACTAATTAATAATTATTTAAATTATTTTTTATAGAAAACTTTTTCATATTATTAATATTAAGTTTTTAATAATTAAATAAAATAAAAATCTTCGAATATCTTTAAAATCGTAATTTTCAGAATTTTTTTTTTATTATATTAATTTCGTTTTTTCCGGAAAAGTACATATACCATAATTTTCGTATAAATAGTTTATATAATTTTATATACCGCATACGTTTATAATTAAAAATTTAAAACTTTTTTTTATAAATATTTTTAATATATTTATTTTCAATTATGATTATTTTAAACATCGCAACCAAATTATTACGTCCATATTATAATATTCTTTATACGTTCGGATATTATAAAATCAGAAAATATAACTTAAAATTATTTTTAAAATTATTGATTAATTAAAACAAAAGGAAATATAAACGACGTTAGAAAATTCGAAATAATAAATATTAACGAAGAAATTATATATTTTAAACTAAAATAAAAATTTAAAATCGAAAATTAAAGTTATATGAAGTATAAAAACGTATTATACGTTTTAAAGTTACGTAAAATAATACATTATTATATAACGTATTAAATAAATTAATTAAAATAATTATTTAATACGTTTATTAACAAAACCTTTTATAAAATATATATATTATTAATTCTGAAACATTTCGATATTTTTTAGTAATTCAATAAAAATTATATTAATTTTTTATTAAATATTTAACAAAATAATATAAATATTATTAAATTAATAAAAAACGAACTAAAAATAAAAAAACTTATATAGCTATCGAAATATTAAATATTAATTTTTACGAAAAATTGTACGTTATTTCGGAAAATTAAAAATATATTCTAAGCGTATTTAAAATATATAAATCCGAAATATTACGTATATTAATTCTGTTTTTTAATTAACTAATGACCGTAATAACTTTATATTTAATATTTTCCAATAAAATTATAAAAAGAAAATTCATTATTAAATCATTTTAATTAAAAACTTTATAATAATATTATTTTTATTATTATAATTTTTATATAATACGAAAAAAATTAAATTATCGTAAAATTAATCGATTTTATATTTAAAACTTAAATAAAAATAATATATTTATTAATATATAATTTAAATTTAACGCTATAATTATTTTTTAAAATTAAATCCGGTATTAAAATAATTATAAAAATTTAAAGATTTTAAATATAGTATTTTTGTTATTAAAAAATAATATATTTAAAGCTATAAATAAATAATATAATAAAATATTAAACGTTTTCGGATCAATAAAACCTTTTTATATAATATTATAAATAATTATTTATTAATATTATTACTTATATAATAAAGCTTTATTAATAACGGAATTTATATCGCTATAAGGATTATTTATTATGAATTCGATATTTATTTACGAAAGCTTTAAATGGATTAATGTCCATAATTAACTAAGGCGAATAGATTGATAAACCGCCAAGATTACGCAATCTGGTGGCCACGTAGTGGATCGGGTTACATTGCTTTCAACCCTGGCGCCAGGCGTACAAGAGGCCAAACCTGGATGCCAATCAAACAGCCTACCTTGAATTCCATGGTCCAGGGATCCCCACCAGTGATCCCATCGCGGTGAGAGCCGTGGCGCGGGGCATGAACGAGACACGAAGCACGGAGAAACCCCTGATTCTGGGAGACGCCAAGGCGGACATCGGACATAGTGGAGCGGCCTCTGGCATATTCGCCACCACGAAGGCTGCACTCATGACCGAGAAGGCAGAAATCCCCGGTGTTTACGGTTTCAAGAAACTGAACCCCAACATCAAGGACAAGGAGTGGAACATCCGGATCGCTACGGATCTGATGCCGTGGCCAGCTGAGTTTGAAGTGCGTCGGTTATGGCGGCACCAAGGTCCACTTGGTCGTCGAAGCGGCCGAGAGTATGGTCCCCTTTTACAACGGACAGGGGGAACACAAGGCAGCCGCCAACTACACATACAACGATGCCAGCCTGGACCGACCATTCCTGTTCACCACGAGCGCACACGACCAAAAGACACTGGTCCGGAATATCAAGGCACATCAGGATATCACTAGCGACTACTACATCCCTGACCTGGCATACACACTGAACGAGGGGATAACGCGTCTTGCCGGTACTAGGAGTTACACCGTTGTCTGGCCTGGACGAGAATCGGAGGCGCTTTTGTCGGAAAGCTTCGTGTCCGGTTCTAAGTTGTCGCAGAAGAAGGGTGCCCAGTTTGGTATTGGCTTCGTGCTGACTGGCCGGGGTGCACGGTGGGCTCGCATGGGCTACGAAGCCATGCAGCAGTTCCCCCTGTACAGCGAGACGATTGACGCCCTAGCCCTGGTGCTGCAGCGGGTGATTGAACCGACCAACCGACCGCTGTGGTCTTTGCGAGAAGTCCTCGAGGCGTCGGCAGAGTCGAGCATGATTGGACAGTCTGATATCTCGCAGCCCGCTTGCACAGCCGTCCAGATTGCCGTTATCGATCTCTTCGTGTCTTGGGGCATTACGCCTGCCGTCACTGTGGGCCATTCTTCCAGTGAGATCGCCGCGGCCTACTCAGCCGGCCGGATTTCGGCTCCCGAGGCGGTCCTTGCCGCTTACTTCCGCGATCGCGCCGTCGCGCGGGCAGCCCCTACGGGCACCATGCTTGCTGTTGATCTCGGAGCCAGCAAGGTGCAGGCCTACTGCCACACTTACTAGAGGGCAGCTGCACAGCTCTTGAGGATATATTGATATCTTGATATCCAGGAAGCTAGGAAACGGCGATCCCACTAGTTGTGGGTAATCCACTGATCTAGGGCTTCGGAACGGATCAACGTTCTTCCGGATGATCCCTGCATCTCCCATGGGCCTTACAAGGGGGCCCTTTTCCGTGACAACTACATTGACTTCGGGCTCCTGATCCATTGTTAGCGTCAAGGGTGGCAATCACAGCGAAGGTTATTGCCATTTCAGCCTGCTTCCTTACCAGTTGAATTATGAGCGGCAACATTGGTACAAGCCCCGGGCAATCGCTGATCTGCGCACGTCTAAGCAACCGCGTCATGACGTCCTCGGCCGTCGCATATTCGGCTTGTCCAGCAACGCTCCGACGTGGAAGAACATGCTGCACCAGCGCGACGCCTCCTGGTTTCCACACCACGTCCTGGACACCGACGCAGTGTTCCCCGCCACGGACCATGCGCCGCTAGCTATCAAGGCGCTGTTGCAGCAGGTAGACCTCGACCCGGCTGAGACTGGCGGAGTCAGACTGGCCAACATTACATTCGGAAAGCCCTGGTCGTGCCGGACTCGGACGACGGCATCGAGGCGCACACCCGGCTGAAGATGCATAACTCTGACCATTGATGCACTTTCACCGTCGAGTTGGTCTCCCAGAGCGGCACCTGGACTCGGCGCAGCTCGGGCAAGATCCGTGCCAAGCAGACACGCAAGAAGCAGAACCTCGACTGCCCGTACAAGCCCACCCAACTCCGCCAGCGGGTGTCCCTCAAGCGCTGGTACCGCTCACTTAACCGTGTCGGGTTCCGGTACGGACCGGGCTTCCAGACCATGACGCAGCCCGTGAGGGCCAACGGCAGGGACCGCTAGGCGCCATCTAGCATCAAGGTGTACACCAAGCAGGCGGAGCTCGAGTCGCGTTACATGCTGCATCCGTCCACCATCGACGGCTGTCTCCATGTCGCCATCGCCGCCGTCCACAAGGGCCTGCATAAGGAGATGCCTTGGGGCGTGATTCCGCTAACAATCGGGGACATGTCCATTACCTTCCCGGACGCTGCGGGCGACCTAGACGTCGACTGTATCTTCTACGCCTGGGTTAACGACGACGCGAACAGCAACCGACACTTCTGGTGTAACACTCAGTCGATTGGTGGCAACTCATAAAACTGTCTGATGGATATTTATAACCTGAAGATGGTCGCCCACGATGCTGCCATGCCGCTCTTGTCGGTCGACGTTGCCCAACGGGAGCCGTACAGCATCTTGGCCTGGAAGAAGTCGGAGGCTGCTCAAGAACACCCGAAGGAGAGGCAAAGCGCTAGGAGCGGGAAAGTTGCCATGCTGGTGCAGAACAACAATTCTGAACTCTCGAGCGCGTTGAAGGGTATCGCGGTTTCTATGGTCGCGTCCACTCCCGAAGATCTCGGGAATTTCGACACCATCGTGATTGACCACGCCGATGGATCTGTTCTGGCTAACGCAACCGACTTGGACATCATTCCAGTGACTTCTCCTGCAATCGGGCAAGGCCGTGGTCTGGGTGACCAGAGGAGGCAACCAGTGAGAATCAGTCAACAGCGGTCTGCCTCAGGGCTCTCCGCGCGCGGTACGCTCCGAAGCGCCCACCACGAAGATCTCCCTGATCCACGCAGACAAGGGGAGGCAATAGCCAGCGCACTCGCCGCCTTGGTCCAATCCGAACTAGTAGCACTCGAAGCTCCGACTGAGAAAGCTGACGCCCGAAAAGACCTCGAGCTCTGGCTGACCGGGGACTCCCGCGTCCTGGTTCCGCACTTGGAGCCAAACGAAAACCTCAACCGCCTTTTCTACGGCCAGGACCAAGATTACAGTACCAAGGACACCTCGGCAGACGAGTCCTACAATGGGAAGCTGGTCGAGGACCAGTTTGTCTGCGAAACTGAGACCCAAGGCCAAGGACCTCTGCCCTCTAGAAGTCGAGATTCAGGTGAAGCTTACCGAGTTCACAAAGGGCGGCCTCTCAGCTCGTGCTGAGAGAGCAGGCGTCCGGGTCGTCACCGGCACTATCGTGCGCACTGGCAGCGGTCTGGACGAGGCGGCGCTGAATGGCCGCGCCGTGGCGGCCTATGTAGACCGCAAGCCCGGTGATTCCTTGAGTACAGGTATCGTCACCTCCGCCTTTTCCGTCCTGGGCGATTACTTCGCGGAGAAGAACGTCCCCATGGTGGCCTCCCTGTCGCAACTTGCCAAGGCAGTAGACGCGACGGCTCTGAGCGGCGCCAAGGAGCTCAGCGGGCAACACGTCGTCATCGTCGCTGCGGATGGAGCCTCCGCCGCCTTCAAGGAAGCTGTGGCGAGACTGGGTACCCGGATTGGCTTCCGTGTCTCGATTGTCGACGACAAAGAGACTCAAGGCGAGATGCAACGCCTCGTGGCGGCAGCCAACATCGTCATCCTGGCAGGGGTGCCCGACGTCGAGATGGTCCAGGATGCCTGACGAGCCATGCCGGCACGCTCGACCTTCGCATTCGGCGACGACGCATCTGTCGAGGCGTAGAATACTCTGGACGCGTGACCGTTCGCAAGGGGTGTTGCCCTCCGTACCTGTGGCACAGAGCCCAAGCTGGTTCTCGAGACGGCTGTGGCGCTCCTGGACAATTTTAGTGACCTTTTTCGATCCGTTAAGACTGTTGTTAATGGGCAGGAGTTGTGAGAATCTCTGGAGAGTGTCAAGAAACGCATTAACGGAACGGGCGATAGCAATATATTGGAGATTTACGGGAAAAGTAAAATTCAGGTAAGTCACCCGTCATGTCCCTCTATAACAAGTCCCTGGAATTACGCTAACATTTTATTCTCTAATTAGCAGCCACCCAAGTCTATAATCCAGCATACACAATTTCCCCCCAATAGCGCTTACCTTCTCGTGGGCTGCCTCGGAGGTCTTGGGCGCAATCTCACTACTTGGATGTCGGAACGCGGTTGTAGGAACTTCCTCTTCATATAGCGATCGGGTGGCACGAAGCCCGAAGCCCTCGACGAGATCGGCCGTCTCAAGGCGTCCGGTGCTAGCGTCCAGATGTTCAGTGTGGATGCGAGCGACGAAAAGGCCGTGGCCGGCGTGGTGCAGCGCGTCTCGCCGAGGACGCCCAGCCGCGGGGTGGTCCACGCCGCCATGGTACTTCGAGACAGTTTATCTGAGATGTCCTTCTCCGACTACCAAGCCGCCCTTCAGCCTAGATGCAAGGTGCTATCGCCCTCGATAAGGCACTCCGTAACACGCCACTGGGTTTCTTCCTCATGACCAGCAGTATCTCAGCCGTCCTGGGCAACCCCGGACAGGCCAACTACTGTGTCGCGAACAGTTATCTAGACTTCCTAGCCCTGGCCCGCCGCCGCAATCATCTTGCCGCGTGCTCTATTGCCTTATTCATGGTCGAGGATGTCGGTGTCGTCGCCGAAAACGTCACTGTTGCCGAGGCCCTGGCACGCAAGATGCCCTTTGGCTTTAACGAGAAGGAGATGCTTATGGGTTTCGAGGCCGCGATTCTGCACGGCCAACCCCTTACATCCGACGTCGATCTTGGCGACGTACAGTTGGTGCTCGGCCTCGAGCCCGAGGCGATGCTACGGGCCATGGAAGAGGACCAGGTGGACCTGTCGGACGCGTTCTGGCACCGCGACATGCGAATGTCTTCAGTGCTCGCCACGCTCGAGGCTAAGCAGAACGGGTCGCCGGCGCCGGCGGAAACGGTTCCGAGCGCTTCTTTGCAGCCACCTTGAATGGCTTGCCTCAGGACGAGATGCTCCAGGCGTTGGAGATGCATATCGTGAAGCCCACCGCCCACATTTTGGGTCTGGGGGCCGAGACGTTTAAGCTCGAGGGCATGTCCGTGGCGAACCATGGTATCAACTCCATGATCGGCGTGGCGCAGGGATGGCTGTTCACTGAGTTTGGTCTTTAAGTCAGTGTTACGGCCTTGTCCGATCCGACTACCACTTTCGCTGGTCTTGCACGGACTGCCGCCGAATATCTTGGTGTGATTGGACATGAAAACACAAACTCCTGAGGTTGGATGCAGGTTGCGAAGTTGTAAAGTATTAAATGCCAGGCTTGTTTATGATAACTATGAGCTGGCTACGAGGCAGTTATGCGCTATCTCTAAGCGAATTTAAGACCTATGCCGTATTCTCTGTACACATTTTCGCTTCCTCTCTGAACATGGGGACTACGTTACCGCTAGGTAGTTTTCTGGCGGCTACTTTTTCCCGATTGCCATATCGACGCTCTGCACGATATTTGCAGGCTTTCTCTTCTGTATATTTTCGATAATTCTCTAGCCTCAGTGGCAGCCGCTTCGACTATCTATTGTAACTCCCCGCGGGCGACTGGGGCTTTGTTGTCGGGGTGCGGTCGTGGTTTGGTTGCCTCAGTGCGGAGCTCCCTGATCAACTGGAGAATCTTTTTATTCGCCCCTTCAGGGCCCGCTAGGCCAGCGATCAGTCTTTCAAGGTGTTTCAGTCACTGCTGGGTCGCATTCGGCTCACGTTGTATCCCACGGGGTTGCTGCGTGGGCGGTGTTGTGTCTGTGAGACCGGCCCCGCCGGTATCAACTGCTATCGGTTCGTTTATACGGTAGAGTCTTGGCTGTCCCCCTATGAAAGTTTTGGAGAGATCGAATCGACGCTATAGATGTAAATAATATAGTTCTCGTTCATCTGATTGCTCGGTCGAGTTATCCATGGTTTCTTTCCACTTTTTGATCCTCCATAGCCGAATCAAATGTCCGGTGTTTTCTCGAGGAGTAAGCCATTCCATTTGCCCCGAACTATGTAAATGCCCAGCTTGATATAGAATTGCAGGCACCAATAGCACCGGGGGCCTTTCCTCGATCTAGGAATCAAAGACGCCAAACAACACCAATCGAGGCCGAAGATCAAAGCGAATACGTCAAGAACAGCCGGCACCATAACAGCTCTCCGATCTCTATATTTTCCGGCATTAAACAAACGGCAAAGGGCGCAAAGCGGGCTATGCACCGCCTTACTCTCCTCGAAGGGGAGGTTAGCGCGTCTCGGAAGGCAAATTAAGAGCTAAGCCACCGGCAGAAAACAAGAAAAGAGGTATACGAGAAGCAGAATCTCTTATAGTACAAGAAAGAGAAGAGCTACAGTTACGCAGCAGGTAAAGCAGGAAATGCGCGCGGATCGGTGATATATATCTTTATGTATGTGATTTTGTCAATTATTATTGATGATGATGAAGATGACTAAGGGGCAGTTCGGTTACCTTCAAAGTTTTATTTTTATGGCCCGTGCCAACCCTGTCAATCAGCAAGACAGAAGCGGAACTGCTAATGCTAAAGTCTCCACTGTTTTAAAACAAACGGCTTTGGCCCAAATTAGCCCTATTACTTCTTGATATAGCTAAATCGTTACCGTTTTTTTGATAATATATGGTATTACCACCTTTATTTAATAAAGTATGAGGCATTTCGTAATAAATAAAGTCTCTTCGGTTTAAATATTAATATATTCGAAAGAAATTTAAAAAAAAATTCGAAAAAAAAATAAGGGTTTATTAATTCGGAAGGCAATTATTTATTCGGAAAACGAAGGATATCAGATAATATTTATAAAGTAACCTAATTTCCAATACAAAATTAACAGTTAACGCCAAAGCTTTTCAATTTTTAAAGTCGTCGCGAAAAAATCCATACCTCGTTACTAACATAATTATTATTCCATCAACGCAACCTCGCCCGAAAAACCCTCCAGGCTTATCGATCACTATATGTACCCAACAACCTCGCACTAAAACCTTACAAGTTCCTATCGATTCTAGACCTTCGCAAAAAAGCTAAACCAGAAGCTAAGCCGAAAACCAAGCCAAAAGCTAAGCCGAAAGCAGTTAGCCGTACGAACGTTACTCATAAAACATATATAAAATAATAATATTTTTCGAATAATATCAAAAATAACTTAACGAAAAGCTTAATATCTAGAATTATAAGATTAAAAAATGAAATTATTAAATCGTAATTAATAAACTAAACGTATAAAAAATCTGCGTAACGAAAAAATAAGTAAAAAAAAAATATAATCACCTTTAGAAAAAGATTTAGGTATAACTTACGTTAAAAGAAATAAATAATTTCGGTTGGAATAAATTTTTTTAAATTCTTACGGTTAAGTCCAACGTAAAAAAAAATTACTTTAAGGTTAATAATACTTCCTATATTAAACTATATAATAATAATTAACCGTTACTTAAATTTACACCGAAATAAAGGCTTTCCGTTATAAAGCCTTAAAATATGTCGAATTTTATAAAACCGTATTCGGGTTTTTTATTAAAGCTAAAAGCGAATTAATTATTAATCTTAAAAAGGAAGCTAATGCTGCTATTTATTCTGTTTAAAAGGCAGTGTAAGTTTCTTTTTCGCAAAAGTCGGCTGCCGATCAAAAAATTAATTATTATATCGAAAAAATAAAAACTATCTTCGCTAGCGATAACGTTTTACGGCGGATACGCGGCCGCCCTTGCAAACATCCTGCTAATAACCTGAAAACGCAAAAAAAAAAAAAAAAAAGTTAAGAAATGTGGTAATATGCAAGTAAAAAAAAGCTTCGTTAACGCCGTTAAAGCGATAATTCGTTATAAAAGAATAACTAAAAATACCGGGTTAAATATAAAAACGGCCTTTAAAATCCTTAACAATATCTACGCCTATAAATTCAGTAATAATACGCTACTTTGCGTCGTCTAGGCTTAAACGAACAACAACCGCTTCGTTACCATATTTATCGGCTTTAACGATAATTTAAAACTTTAATAAATTAAAAACTTCGAAAATAATAAAAATTCGACCCGTAAAGATACCGCACGTAACGGAAAGTTTTTTCATAATAACAATAAAAATATTATTAATTCCCTACGTACAAAAAATAATAAAAATAATAAAAACGATATAGATATAAAGCTATAAAGAAAATAAAAACAATTAAAATAATAAAAATTATAAAAAGGGTTAAAAGAATAACGTAAAAAAAGATTTCTTTTCTTTAAAAATCGATTTTTCTTAATTAATATATTTCGTTATAATATAATATATAAAACTTTTTAATATAATAAAGTTTTAAAAGTATTAAGGTTTTATATAAAACAAACGTATTTAAAATCTATAACCTATTTAATAATCTTTAAATTATTATAACGGATAAATTTAATAAATTTTTTTTTTAAAAATTATAATTAATTTATTACGCTTATATTAAACCTCTTCTTCGATTAATAACAATACTTTTTTTTAAAAAGAAATTTAGCTTTAAACCTTTTTAAATTTTAATTACGTATTTTATATCTTTTTTGCAATATTATTACAATATTTTATAATAATTAAAAATACGCCGTTTGAATTTTTTATATATATAAAGTTATTTATTTCGTTTTTATTATTAATATAAACTTTTTTATCCAATTTTACAAATTCGTTAAGGTTAATTTTATTATACTTTAACAGGAAATTATAAAAGCTAGCCGTAACGTAAATCGCCTTTATTATTATATTAAAATTGTCAGCAGTCACAGTGATCGAATGCAGGAATCTGGCGTAATTGCTCTGTGTTGGTTCTCTAAGTTCTAGAAAAGGACAAATCTAGTCCGTGGGCAATCGCCCTTACATACACGATTGGGTAACAAAGG
>QJOA01000065.1:0-177778 GCA_004155915.1 Monosporascus sp. CRB-9-2 | reverse complement strand
ATTGTAATATATATATATAACCTTTTTCGCGATTTAAATAAATATTAATAATTTTATTTTTATTATAAAAATAATTATTATATCTTACTTATTAACGTAATATCCGCTAGTATTACCGAATAAATATATTACGTAAATTTAAAAAATCTTTCGGTTAATTAAATTATTAGTAAAAAAAACGTTATTAATTGTTTCCAAAATATTTATTCCGCCGTATTTTATAACGTAATATTTCGGGTTCAAATTTATTTTAAATTTTATTAATTTAAAAATTATAAAAATTATATCCGGACGAATAATAATTACGGCGTATAATATTAAACCGATATTTTTAATATATTTTAATAAAATAATTAAACGTAAATTTTTATTTTTTACAAAAATATTGGTTCGGCCGGATTTTAATTTTCTTTTCGATTACCTGAA
This sequence comes from Monosporascus sp. CRB-9-2, assembly GCA_004155915.1. NCBI lineage: Eukaryota > Fungi > Ascomycota > Sordariomycetes > Xylariales > Monosporascus > Monosporascus sp. CRB-9-2. The sequence continues at coordinate 177,352 of QJOA01000065.1, read as the reverse complement.
TTAGTTCATTAATATATAACGATTATAATAATTATATTTCACGTTTCGATCGGTTTCGAATAATTTTAATTCTTACAAATTATTTAAAAAAATTAATAAATTAATACTTTAGTATAAATTAGTTAATTATTATATTAATTAATTTTTCGTACTTTCTTTTATAAATAATAACGATATTATCGATATAAAAAAATACGAAAGTATTATTTCATATAATATAATACGGTTCGTAAAAAATAAAAGAAAACCTAAAATAATAAACGGTTTTAATAATTTTTTTAAAAAAAGTAAAACTTTTTCTTTAATTTATATAAAATTTTAAATAAATATAAAATATTTTCCGATTTTGAATATTTTAATAACATTTTTACATAAATTTCCATATTTAACTTTATATTAATAAAAATATTAATTATAATATATTATATTAACTTTAAATCGAATTACGAAATTATCATAATAAAAATTCGGAAAAGCTTTCCTGCAAAAATAAAAATAAAAATATTTTCGTATTTTTTATAAATTTGCTAATTATTTTATATTATTAAACGTATTTTACATTTTTAAAAATTATTTTATTTATCGAACTTATAAACGTATATTTATATATAATTAAATAATTATTTTTAATTAACTTTTTTTCGGTTATATTTTATTTACGAATTTATTTATTTATAAATATTTAAATAATTGTTTTTTACTTTTCGAAATTTATTTTTATAAAATAATTTCGTAACTTTTTATAAGTTTTAAAAGTTAATAAAAAATATTTTTTATAAATTTTATTTTGTTTATAATAAACGTTTAATTTAATTATATTTAAAAATATTAATTTAAACTTTTATTTTTACATTATTAAAGTAGTAATACGGACGGTATATTATCCGAGTAATTTATACCTTATTTATTTATTTTTTATACCTTAACTTTCTTACTAAATTTAAACGTTTTATATTAAATATAAATTTTCAATTTAAAATACGGCATATAATTTTAAAATTAAGAATTTTATAGATATTTTTATATTTTTTAAGAACGGTATTTTTAATTACTTTTTTTTAAAAAAAATTATAATAATTCGAATAATAATAATTAATAAAACAATAAAACGCGGTAAAATGGAAGCGGGTATTAAATATGAAACGAAATGAATATTTATATAAAATTAATTAAATTTATATAAATAGTTTTTTTTTGAAAGATATTTTATTTAAATTTATTATGTTCTTATTTTTAATAACGTTATCCGAATTTCCTCTCAGTAATTATATAATTTTTTCATTTTTTTCGTAAACCGTAGGTTTAAATTCAAAGCGTAACCTTTTTATTTATTTAATTTTATTAAATAAATAACGTAATTTATTTTCGGTTATTTTAAAAAGGTTATTTTAAAATCGTTTAAATTATTATTAAATGTATTTTTTTGATCAAAAATAACGTTATAAATTATTATTACTTTAATTATTAAAAAGTTTTATATACGGTAAATATTTAATAATTAATTTAAATTTTTTAATTTATTTACGTTATACGTTTTTCGTTAAAGTATAAATTTTATAATTATAAATTTTAAAATATTTTAAATAAAATTTTTGGTCGGTAATTATTATTTTTCCCTTATATATTTAATAAAAATAAAAACGTTTATATAACGTTAATGAATTAAATATATATTAAAGGGTCCGGTTATATAAATAAATTATAACGTAAAATTTTTTTATTTATAAAAAGTATAATAATTTTACTGTTTTTCGTATATAAATCGTCTTTATTTTAATTATGTTTTCCGACCGTTCGGCGCCTTTATTTTGTACCTATATATTAAGTACCGGAGGTTTAATTCGAATTTCTTTTTTAAATATAGGTAATTTCGGATTTAATGCTTTTTGCCGTATAATTCGTCGTTATATTTCATAACTTTTGCCTTATAATTATAATTTTCGAAAACGGTAAATATTTGGTTTAAGGCTATTATAATTATTTCGTTACTTTTCTAAATTTTAAAAAATAATAATTAATTATATTTTTAATTCTACGGATAAGTTTCGGTAAGCTTTACGGTTTAAACGCTTTATTTTTCCGTATCTATATGTATTATATTTAACGGTAATAATTTTGTTTTTTTTTTCGGCGTTTTTAATTAGAATTTTTAATTTTTACCTTGTAAAAGTAATTTATAAAATAATTAAAGGTTTTTAAATCTAGGTAAGCAAATTTTAAATGCTATCGTTAAAGATTAATAATATTCGGAAGTTATTTGATTTATAAGTTAAGTTTTTTCGTTAAATAAAAAACGTTTTCTGAATTAATTATAATAATAAATATTCGATTATTATTTAATTATGTTTTTCGGTTAACGTTACGATAATTAAATTATTTTCCCTTCGGAAATAGTTATTAATTCTTTTATAATTTTATTAAAGTCTTTATTTTTTTTAATAAATATAATAACATTAAGTTATAAAAGAATTTTTTGCAGTACGTTATATTATATAAACGTATTAACCGGAAGTTATTTAGGTTTTCGAAACGGATATTTATTTTTCCGTCTTTAGAAATAAGGATAATTAGATTTCTAACGTATATATAATTTCCTAAATATATTAATTTAAAATTTAAGACTTTATTAATTTAGTTAAATATATAAAAGGTGATTTTTAAATCCAAAATAAAGGAATTTTTTAAAAAATAAATAACCGTTTTAAAAGTTATATAAAATATTAAAAATATAGCTTTAATAATATTTATTTTGCGTCTTAATTAATCGGATTTTTTAAGTAATATTTTAAAGTTTAATTTTTTTTTTTTTCTGTTAAATTTACGATAAAATTAATACGTTTTTTAATTTATCGTATTAAATTTTGTTAAATTTTTAATTTTCGGCTACTTTATTTTTAAAAACGAATTAATACATTGGTAATTCGTAGATATTTAAATATGTTTAATAAGTAGGTTCGGTAAAATTTTCGCTAATAATAACGCGTTTTCGTTTTAATTCCGTTAATTTACCGTTTCGATTTTAACCTTAACTTTTACTTAATCCTTGGATTTTTTTTAAAGTATTAATTAATTAATTTTGTATTTTGTTAATATTTAATAAACTATTATTTGTTTCGGAGTTTAGATCGTTTATATTTCGGAACGTTATTTTGAACGTATCTTAAGTAATTTATAAACGGGGTTTTTTTAATTATACGGAAATATACATTTTAAATAACGTTATTATTTTGTAATATTTCAAAATATTAAAGTTAATTTATTTTTTTTATAAATTATTTTATAATTTATAATTTAATATTTAAAAATATTATAAAGGGCGTTTTTTAAGTTATTTATTAAAATTTACATATCGTTAGTTTTTTAATATTTTTATTGTCTGCCTTCGATATAATTATTTTTTATTAAGTTATTTATATTCCGAAATTTTTTAGATATTTAATAAATAACTTAATAATTATTCGGTATTTTCTTTTCCGGCTTTATTTTTTTTGGTAAATAATGCCGATTTTTTTTTAAATTATTAAATTATTTATTAAAACTTTTTATTAATTTGTAAATTATAAGTCGGTAATTAAGGGATATTAATAAAACGATTTAATTCGTTAATTTTTTCTAATATTTTTCCGGTAATTTTTATATTTTTTATTTTCGTATATATATATAATTTAATCCGTATTATAATTAAGATTATCTTTTATAATTATTTTTATTACAAAGTAAGGTTTTCCGTTAATATTTATTTATTTAATAAAACTTGATACGACGGTTATACTGTCGGCGGTAATCTCGGTCGAAATATTTCGAATAATTTATAAATTAAATTTTTTGAGATAATATTTAAATTTTGGCTTCGTAAATTAAATAGATTATAATAATTTTTAATTACGGTTTATATAATCCTATAAATTTAGAGCTATTATTTTAGTTTGGAATTTATTTTGTTATTACTTTTAATATTTAAAAGCTAAATAAATTATCTTTTTTTTTTAATAATTTTAGTTATTATAATTAAAGGTTCCTTACCGTTATAATCGTGATATCGGTATTAAATAAAACTAAGATTTTTAATTATTAGATATAAGCATATATTTAATATTGGGGTCAAAATAATTGTTATTGTTATATTGCTGATGGAGTCCTTGGACCGTGTCGGTCGGGGCTTATACTGGTAGATGTGGCTAGTGGAGTTCCCACCTAAGCCACAGGTAATCTCCGTGGCGTTCTATCTTAGAACCCCTCATATCAACAGTTATCTGACAGAACTAGGGGGCAGTTCGGGACACTTCAAGAACAAGTACTTATGGGGAATCAGCATCAGCATTAACAAACCGTTCGTGTCCATCAATACCAGCCACCTCTACTTTTTTGGGTTAAAAATCATTGCTCCCTTTTGGCATGCCCTAATTAATAATATTTAACTAGTATATTAAAACTTCCTTATTTTAGTTTTAATAATTTCGAAGTATTAAAATCGTTACTTAATAACATCCGAATTATTTTAAAAACTTATTATTAACTTTAAACCATTTTTATTATATATTTTAATAATATTAAGAAGTTAAAACTTTCGTAATTATCGTGTTATAGTTTTATAATAATTTTAAATTTTTTTGCCAACGATAATTGTAATAAAAATAATATAAGAAATACGCTGTTATCGATAAAGGTAATTTATTACGATTATTACTCAATTTGTAACTTTTAAGCTTTATATATAACGCCGTACAAAAATATATATTAAAAACTAAATTGGGTTAAATATATTTCTACGATCTTATTTTCTGAAAGTATTTCTTTTCGAAAATTATAAGAATATAAAAAGTATATATTATGCGTTACGTTATTAGTTGCCAATAAATATGGCGTTAAAAACGTTACTGTACTGATTATGGGCTTAATTAATTATTAAACCTAGTTGTACGGTTTATGTTAGCAATAGTTTTATAGAAATTTAAGTAATAAGATAATAGTTATATTTAGTAATAGTAAATAATCGGAAATAATTTAGAAAATTAATTATTATTATAAGCTAGTATTATTTAAATTATAGAAATAATAAGCATATATATATATATTTGTCTTGGTGTAAAGTATTTGAACTGGTTTGATTTATTTATAATTGTTTAATTTTGTCGAGGTCGTTAAGTTATTTCCTTTATTCGACTAGCTCGAAATGTTAAAGTTTATTTTTTTTATTACATTTCTTTAAACCTGTTACGTAAGTTAAACTTTTTATCGGAAACATTTATATATTTTCCGATTATTTAAGAATAAATTAACTTTTTAGGTTATAATACGATTTTTTTTAAAAATACCTTATCTTTACAAATTAATTTCTTTATCCTATCGTTTAATAAGTAAATTCTTTTTCATTATTAATTTGTTTTATAATTTAATTATTATATTTAATAGAATTAAGAAATTACGATTTTATCGTAAATATAATAACATTTTAATTTTGTCGGAACGAATCGACTGTTTTAATTTTAATATATTTTCTAATTTTCTGGATTTTCGTTATAAGTTCGTAAACGGAATTTACAAAGTTTATTTAATTTTAGAAAATATAGGCATCATATTAAATATATTAATTTTTATACTTTTTAATAATCTTTTTAAATTAAAATATCAAAAATTAATAAATAAAAAAACTGATTAAAAGTTTAAAAACGTTTTATAAAAAAGAAATTATTTAAGGTTTAATAATATTTTGATAAATTTTCTAATTATTTAACGCGGTTACGAAATTAAAAATTAGTATAAAAATAGAAAATCGAAATATTACGTTAAGGAATTTAAAGTACGGAAACGATAAAAGAATTTAGGTATATAAAACAGAAATAAAAATAAATAAAAATCGAAAACCGTATTTATATAAACTACCTTTTTTGTTAATTTATTTAATAAAACGAAGTAAGTATTATTAAATCCGGCAAATTAAAAATTTAACTTTAGTAATTTCGCCGCCATTAATAAAAGATTTCTAAAAGGCGTTAAAAAATTATAAATCTATTTGCTAATTTTTAAATATTTTCGGAATATAAATAATTTCTTTATTTAATTAAATATTAAATAAAGCCGTTTTATTTTCGTATATTTAATATTTTTCCTGCTTCGTAGCTTAATATGTTTTTTATAACCTTTTCTTTTTATTTTATAACATTTTTAATAGTATTTATTATTGATTTAAATAAGAAAATATAAAAAATTAATAAATTGAATTTCTGGTAATAATATTGAGTTGTAATTATATTTATTTTTAAAAATTTTAGGTAATTTTATATAAATTAATATATTTAAAATCGAATTCGTTGCTTAGTTATAAAATTTATATACTTTTAGTAATTATATACATTATTTCTTTTCCGAAAGGTTAATTTTTTTAACTTTTATTATTAGTATTTTATTTTTTTATTTAAATACGCACGAATTTAAATTTTATTTTTATATCAGCATATAACTACTTTAATTATTTTAATATTAAAATTATTTCAACGATAATTAATTTTTCGTATAAACTTTTGTAAGCAATTAATATAAAATTAAATTTAACAATTATTATAATATTGTCATATTTTTATAATAATTAATAATTTTTAATTAAATTCTTTATTCGGAATTAACGTAATATTATAAATTCGTTTTTAACGTTTAATTAAAGTTTCCGTATATCCGTTTATTTCCGGTTTAAATATATTAAATAATTTATAATTTAATTTAAGTTAAGTTATTAATTCTTGCTAAAATTCCAAAGTAAAGGATATATTTTTATTTAATATAATTTTCGTTAAAAGTTCGTAAGTATTTAAGCTATATTTAAGAAAAATATATTCGAAATATTTTATATTAATATTTTGGTTATACAGTAAAAAATAAAAAGAATTAGTAAGTTAATTCACGGTCACAGAAATATTCTTATAAAATATTCTAATAATTAAATCTTTTAATATTGAAGATTTAATAATAATGTTAAATATAATAAAACTTTATAGTTATTTTATAATAATAATTATAACTTTCTGTAAAATTGTTATCGTTATATATTTGCTTTAATATAAATATTATATTATCGTCTTATTTTTATTCGGTTAATTTTATTTTAGGAAAATAATATATTCGTTATAAAAGTTTTAAGGTTTTATAAATTCTTAAATATTTTTATAATTAGTGTTTATATATATTTTGTATTAAATCTTTTTGGCATTTTCTTAATATTTAAGTTTTGCTTATTTATTACTTCGTCTAAAAAATTATTATTATATTATTATATACTTTCATATATATTCATTAAAACTTATTTAATTTTAATTTTTCGTTATTTATATAAATATGATTCGAGTATTATATTCAAAATTATTTATTATGTTTTAACTTTAAGTTCTATTGACTTATATTATTTATTAAATACGTTTATTCTGCTATTTCTTTATTTTTTAAGATAAATAATAACGTAATCAAATTTAAACAAATATTTTACGTAACGTAATTTTTCACCGAATAATTTTCGACTCGTAAAAAAGTATATAATATTTTTATAATCCGTATATATCTTTTTCCAATATATATTACCTTTAAAATAATATTTAAAATTTCTAAAAGCCTTATCGATAATTAGAAATCTTTTATTATATATAAAATAATTTAATTCGGTTCCGTATAATTTATAATAATAAAAATTAATAAAATAATTTTTCTTTAATTATTTCGATATATAATTATAACTTTTAAGGCGTAATTAAAAACGTTAATTTTTAATTTAATTATTCGTTTCAATTTATATATAATAAATATTAATTTATTAATCAAGGTGTTTTTAATATATTAAAAAGTTTTTTATTTCTTTAACACTTATTTAAAATTATTTTTTAATAGATTTTATTGATAATATAATGATTTTATTAAATTACGTATAAACTTTTTATAATAAACAACAAATTTAAAAAATATATATATTTTTTAAATATTACGAACTTTATAAAGTTTATTAAAATATATTTAAAAGTAATAACGTATTTGAAATATTTTACTTTTTATATATAAAAGATATTTCTTTCCGCGTTAATTAAAGAATTAACGTATTATAACGTTTATAAAATTTTATAAATATATTTATATATTTTCTTTCTATTCTCGAATCAATTAAAATATCGATAATATAATATATACGAAAATATTTAAAAAAGAATTTAATAGGTAACTAATTAATCGTGGGAAATTTGCTGATACGTTCGTAAATTTAAAAGGTATAATAAAATATTTAAAAAATACGTATTTAATTTTAAAAGTCATTTTTCATTTGTTACTTAACTTAATTCGTATTTGATTACATTTTTTTTAAAATTTTAAAAATATAAATTATTTTGCTTTATATAAGCAATTTATTATGTTAATAATTAATAATAATAAGGTTTTATCTCTGATAATAACATTATTAAATTATTTATAATCGATAACGCTATATGATATATTATGTTTTTAGTAAGAAAAACATTAAGTATTTATTAATAATTTAAAACGTTATATATAACCTTTTTTTAATTTATTTTCGAAATAATTACGTAATATTTTTACTTCTGTTTGGTTTTGGTTATAAAAAAAATAATCGTTTTATTATTATTAGAAATAATTTTATAATTTTATTCGTTATAAAATAATACTTTTATCTGAAAATTCTTTTAAAAATTATCGTTTATATTTATAATATTTTAATAATATTTTAATTATTTATTTTAATAACTTTCTAAACTTTAATAATACGTTATTATTTATTTACCGAAATTGTACTTTAAAGTTTATAATAATATGCCCTTTTTTTAATATATTCTTTATTTATTATATATTTTATCTGTTTAAGTCATAAACTTTTTTTCTCATTTTTATCTTTATATCTATTAACTTTATTAATTAAACCTTAAAATTTTATCTTGTTATTATTTTACGTATCAATAAAAAATAAAACAAAATTTATGTAATTAATTTTTTAACCGATAATTAACTATATTACTTTAATTATAATAATCCGAAAACTATGTTATAATCTTTTATAAAAATGAGATCGAAATTAATGGTTTATTTTTTTTCCTTTTAAGAAAATTTTAAAGTAATTAATTTTGCGTCTAATTTATGCGTTATCGTAATTAAATAATTTTTTTCGACATTTTTAACTTTATAAACATTTTTTTATTTTATTATAATAATTATAATTCATTTGATACTTTGAAAGTAATATAATTTCTTTTTATATAATTTCGTAATTAATTAACACAGTATATCGTTTTTTTAACAGCGTATTTATATTAGAATTAATTCGCCTTTTACCGCTTTTATTACGTATATAACTTTTTAAAATATTATCATTTATTTTTATGTATTTCTTTTATTCATTCAAACCTTTTTAAACGCTAACGTTAATTTTTAAATTTATTTTTAAATCTTATAATTCGTTTTAAAAGTTATTCGTTTAATTTTTATAACTTTTATAAGTATTTATCTTATCGTCGTAACGTAGCTTTTAAATAAGAAATTTATTTTTAAAAAGTTTTTTTAATAGTATATGTTAAATTTAAAATTCCTTTTCCGTAAAGTGAAAATAATTAAGAAGTTTTTAAAAGCCGCCCCATTTTATTAAATTTTCAATAAACGGTAATTAAAACTATAAGTCCGTTAACGTTTTATATAAACACCCGTAATATATAAGCACGCGTAATACCTTTTTAGCTATTTTAATTATATATCTTTAATTGCCTATATCTTAGTACAAACATTATAAAACGTTTTATAAAAGTAAAAATAAACCTAGTTCTTTAGGTTAAAAAGCGAAATCAGAAACTTAATTATAAAAAGTTTAATTTTATTTATAAAATTTTATTTTTTACTTTAGCATACCATGTTACCGGTAGATACGTCCGAGCCAATTTTACCTATTTTTCGTAAAAATTAATACTAACCGAAAAGGAATCGATTATCGACTAAATTTTTGACCTAAATATGTGAACATTTCCTATCCGGCTTTAATACGTTAAAAATATAATTGATTTATTATTAATTTAACGCGTTATAAAACGCGCTAAAATTAATTAGGCGTTAAACTTTATTAAGCGGTAGAAAAAGTTTTAAACGTATTTAAATCTAAAATTTAATTTTTAATAAATCTTATTTAAATATTTAAAAATATTTCGTAAATAATTTAAATTTGTTCGGGTTATAATTGCAAAATACGGTATGGTAAAAAAAAGAGTTTATAATTTCAACGAAATTAAATTTGTATTAAAGTTTTTTATAATAACAGTTATAATAATTATTAATACCGAAAAATGTAAAAGGTTTAAATAAACGTAATAAGAAAATTAAAAATTTAAAAATTATTTCAGTTATTAATTTCTAAAATTAAATTATACCGTTATTTATTATTATAACGGAAAAACATTATTTTAAATCCTGGTATTATAATAATTTATCATAAATATCCGATTAATAAATTATATTTCGTAATAATAATTAGATAATAAATAAAAAATGTTTCCAATAAATTGAATATTTTACAAATATATTCGAACGTATACGAAAAGTTCGAAACAGTTTTTTATTTTCGACAGCTTTGAAAATTATTATTCGATAAAATTCGAAAGATATTACGTTAATGATAACATTATTACATTTTATATACTTACGTACTTTCGTATTAGTTGTAACCTTTTAATATATCTTATTTTTTTTTTTGTTTTAAAACGCGTTTATTTGCGTTTATATCGAAAACTTAATACAATACCATCATATTTATATTATTAAAGAAAAAAGAATTTTATCGGCTTTTACGACGCGTTTTAAGTTCATACAACGTCCGATAATATTAAATTTAAATTTGCAAAAGCTGGGCATATTTTATTCGATTTTAATAACTTTTTCCGAATTAAAGGTTTTTTTAATTATACCTACGTTGACCGTTTTCTCGTTAACCTCCGCCGGTTTTATTTTCCTCTCTGTAAAAACTTTTAAAAATAGTCGTAAAGTAATAAAATAAATCCGATACTTATAAAGGAAAATTAAAAATTATTAAGGTAATTCGCTAACAAAAATACTTTAATCGGCTAATTTTTTAACAAAAAGTTATATATTATTATTATATAAAGCTGCTTTTTTCCGGAAAAAAAACGTTTAATTACGTAAAACGAATTATATTTTAAGTAAATATCGTAGGATTAAAAATAAATGTTTTTAAAAAAAACATTTATTATATAAAAAGAATAAGCGTTTTAGAGTTAAAAAGAATAATAAAAAATGCAATTAATAATAATTAAAAGGGGTTATCGTAAAAAGATTAAAGCTAAAGAACGGAAATATAACGTTTGCGACGAGCTCGGATATAATACGCGTAATTATGAAAGAATTATAAATATATTTAATTAAAGAAATCCGACCAATTTAAATTAATATAATATGTTATTATTAAGTTATTTAAATTTATTGCTGCAGAGTGCCAAAAAGTGTTGCGCGTGCTTATGTATTGCGCGTACTTATATGGTACGCTTTCAAATATTATTTAAAATTTAACGGTATTATTAAATAAAAATCTATAATATATAACGGTTATAAACTTAACTAATTATTAAGCTTATTTATACAGTTTATATTAATAATAATATCGTGAAGTCTTAAATAATAAAATAAGAATCAAGTGTAATAATAATAAATAATTTAAATTACTAATTATTATTACAAATTAATATTATTTAAGTGATAAAAATAATAGTATATATATTTTAAATAAAATCTATTTAAATCCGTTTATTTTTTCGGATTTATATTATATAAATAAACTAAATCTTTATAAATCCGAAAATCCTTTCGAATTTATATCTGCTAAATGCATTAATCTCCTTAAATCCGAAAATCTATTCGGATCCATATTATAACGGCAGCTACCAGGATCAAACCGTAAGACTGGCAACCGTTACATGGAGCTGGCAGCTGCCACATAAACTAGCCACCTGCTACACAAAGAGTGGGGACATTTATAGATCTTTACGCATTTTGTAACTCCGCTTTTTTTTTTTGACTTAAAATCTTCGTTTATAGCGCCAATAAACTAGTTACTGTGTTATATCTCGCTGGCCGTAACATTATTTTAAACTATTTCCCTTTTTCGCTGGCTTAACGATTAATAAATAAGGTATTATATCTTTTACGTTAATATGTAACGACGAAAAAATAATGCGTTTTAGACTAAACCTAAAATCAAAACCCAGATTAACCAGTATTAAACTAAATATTTATTAAGAAAAACTATTTATCAGCTAGTTAACGTTTAAAACGATTTAAATTAATTAAAGGTAAAATCGAGAATACAGAAAACGAAATACCTTTCCAAAATCCAGACCAAAGTATAGAAAATAATAAGTACCTTAAAAAAACGGCAGGAAATAACGTACCGTAAAACGAAACCGAATCCATAAAGATAAAAGGTTTATCAGACCAAAACCAAGACCATAGTTACTTAAAAACCGATCCCGATAAATAACTAATCGATAAAATAATTAATAATAACCAAAATATTTAAAGAAAAATTCCAAAAATTCCGTAACGAAATTGCTCGTTTTTAGGCCAAATAAAGCCATTATTCACTTACTTTTTCCGATAACGCCGACCGCCTTCGCCGAAAAAACATAATTAATAACGCTTTCGGTAGCACCAGCACGTTTTGCCCTATTAATATGGCAATATGGCCCGCCTTCCGCAAGTTTACGGGAAATAATAATACGAATCTTAACTATAACCAAAAAAAAAAGAGCTTACGTTAACGACCTAACCAAGTTTAACGGTAATAAAACCAAATTTAACGCTTAAATTCGTAAAGTTATAAACAAGTTCGAAATAAATAAATTAACCTTTTGGAACGAAAAAATTTGCATAATTTACTTAATAAACTTTTTTTAAAAAAAGCCGAATAAATAATTAAAACTTATTACCGATTAATTACGTAATTTTTTTTTACGTAACCGAAATAATTTAGGTATTGGAATTATCGTACCACGATTTAAATCAAATTTTCGTTACCAAAAAAACTTTCCGTATTTTCGCTTTTAAACTCGGCAAAAATTAAAATATTTACGATTTTATTTTTAAATTTAACGTTTTCGTTTAAAAGGCCAAAATTGCCGAAAATAAATAAAAGCAAATTTTATAAAATCATATTTCCTTAAACCTTAACCTACGCCTTTTTAAAAATAACCGCGATCTTAACGTTATTTATAAAAGATTTTATAATCGTATCGTTATAACCATTTATAATAACTAGCTCGTTTAAAAAAAACGTTAATAAAAATATAAACCCTAATTGGATAAGCTAAATAATAATAAACCAAAAAATAAAAATAAAAAACTCCGTTTAAATAATAATCCCGGTAAATCGAAAACTTTAAGTAATACCGGTAAACCTTTATTAAAAGCCGAAAAAAAAGTTTATTAAAAAGCTAGTACGTACTTTAATTATAACAAAACGGAATATAAAACTAATAATTACCTTAATAAAAAAAAAGGTCGTTACGGTAAAAATAATAAAAAATTCGTCTAATTCCGACAAATCGGAAAAAGAATAAAACCGTCGGAAAACTTTTTAATAAATTTTTTTTTATTAATACTAACGGAAATAAATAATTTTAAAGAATATAAAGCTTTTATCAAAATTACGTAAATTTAAATAAATAAAATCAGTTTACGTATTACCGCTTTTTATAATACCGGAATATAAACTCGATTTTTTATTAATCCTTTTTTTATTAAATAAACGAAAAAGCGATTATAAATTTATATTATCCTGCTAAAAAATTAAATTTAATTATAAAATTACCGGAAATAACCTGCCGGTTAAATAAAAGCTTAAATAATTATAATATTCGAAATTAACGGTCGATATTTTTCCGATCAAATTTTCTAAATTATAAATACCGGATATAACATTTTTATCGGTTTTAATTAAATAAAAAAAATATAGTTTATTTCTAAATTACAAAAATAAAAATATTATCTGGCCCGATAACTTTTTAACTTTAGCTAAGTTCTTACCGGCGATTAAATTCCCAACCCGATATTTACGGAACGGATATATCGACCTTAAAATTTAAAAAAACGTTTATTACCGTAACCGCGTTATGAAAAAAGCCGATAAATAATATTAAATCCTTTAACGTTTATAAAAGAAATCCGAAAATAACTTTATATTAATACCCGTATTTATTACTTTATCGAATATATTAAATAAAAAAGATATACCGGATATATATAATATTAAGCCGAGTATTTCCATAATAAAAATCGTTAAAAATAATATAATTATCGCCTTATTAACGAACAAATTAAAAACCAGCTTTTATATAAAACGATAAAGTAAATTTTTATTACCTTAAAAAAATTTTTTTTTTAAAAATAAAAAATCGGATGTTGTAACGTTAACCGCTTTATAAAAATGGAAAATATATAACGGTCAAGAAAATTTTTTTCCCGAAAATAAAGATTCGAAATACGTAAAATAAATCCGGAAGCTTTTATTAAAACCTTTTGCTTATTTGAAAGGATTTTTTTCGAAAAAAAATTTAATACCTTTTTAAATTTTTAACCTGGCCATAACGTAATTCTGGAATTCGACCGGCCGATACCTACCTTTAAACCTTTTATTTACCGGACGTTTATTTAATACCTTTTATTAAAAAATAATAATAAATAGATTATTAAAAATAAACTTTATCGAATTATATATGCAAAAAAATACCGCTTTAATTTTGTTTGCTTTAAAATCTTATTTATTAAAACGCCGGTTTTATATTAATTACCGTTAAAAAAACTAGTATTTAAAAAATTACTTTATTTTAATTTTTTTTATTTAACGGTATTATATTTAATTACCGAAACGTTAAATGTTTTACCAAGATTGATATTATTTAAACGTTCCACAAATTTTGCGTCGTTATTAAATTAAAGTATTTAATAATATTTAAAACCCGTTAAGGAACGTTTTAATAAAAAATATTTTTATTTAAATTTAAAATAAGTTTTATTTAATAATAATCGTTTATTAATGCTTAATTATATAAATTCCTCGATTATTACGTAAACGTTTATACCGATAACGTATTAATTTATTCCGGCCTTAAAAAAATATTAAAAATATTATAAAAAGGTTATTTACCGGTTATATAAAACCAATTTTTAAAAAGATATTAAAAAGTTCCGGTTTAATATTAAAAAAGTAAATTATTTCGGTATTATTATAAAAACAAACGTAAATATTTTTATCGATTTAACCAAAATTAAAGTAATCCAAAAATAAAAATTTAAAAATTTTAATAATTATATTATAATCCGTATATTTAAAAATTTTTATAAGTACGTACGAATATTTTGTTATTATAAAAACGGTATAACCGAATTATTAAACCGTTTATTAAAAAAAGAATTTTCGTAATAAAACTTAAACAAAAAAAGATTTTCGAAAAAATACACCGATTTATTTACGAAATTTTAATTTTAACCTTTTTTCGATTTAATTAATTAATTAAAATAAAAATAAACGTATTTTATAACGTAATTGGAAATATTATTTAATAAAAATAAAAAAATAACGAATAAAAACCTATAAAATATTTTTCGAAAAATATAACTTTAATAAAAAAGGTATATTTTATTTAAAACCGAAAGCTATTCGTTCTGTTTTAATTTTTCGAATATTGTTATTTTAAACTTTAAAAATAAAAGTTTTTTATTATTACTAATTATTAAATTTTATTATATTTTATAAATAAACGTATTTTTTTATACGTTAAATCCGATAAACCGATTTTTTTTCTTAACTTCGATATTACCTTTTAATATCGACCTAGTTAAAAAAATGTTACCGCAGATATTTTATTACGAAAAACGGTAAATTTACTTATAATTAAAGCTTAAAAAAAAGAAAAAAATTTAAATTTTAATTCCGCTAAAACGATTAAATTTTTTTATCGTTATTATTAACGAAATATTTATTAAAATACGAATCGAAAATATTTCGCAAAATATTAACTTAATTAACTTTATCCGTTTCGAAAATAAGGTACAAAATTTAAACAAAAAGGATAATAAATTAATGGTATTTAAAAAGATAACGGACGGTTAAATTTTTTTTTTTATATTTATTCGCGAAACTTACGTATTTTAATAAAAATAAAATAATTAAAATATTAATACAGAAATATACTTAATTCCGGCTTAAGCAAAATATCCGATAATATATTCGGAATTATTATAATTACCGTTAAAATAAAACGTTTCGAAATAAAACCCCGGGATTCTTTTATCCTTTCCCTATTCCGAATAATATTTGGGATTACGTTATCGTCGACGGAAAAAATATATTAAAAAACCGTTACGGTTATAATTATATATAAACGTTTATCGATAAATTTAATAAAATTATAATAACTTTATTAAATAAAAAATTTAATATTATCGAACATTTAATTAACCGATATTATCGATATTTATATCGTTTTTTTAAAATATTTATTATTTAAATTAACGATAATATAAAATAATTTATTTTTTAATTTTTAATTAAGTTAAATAAATTTATCGGTATAAAATATCGTTACGGAAACGTTTTATATCTGTAAATTTAAAAAACTATTAAATTTACGAACTAAAAATTAAAATAACGTTTACGTTTTTATATTAATAAGTACCAAAATAATTAAAATATATATATACCGGTATTAAATTTCGTACATAATTTATTATAATATTCGCTAATTAATATAATTCCGTTAAAAATTATATTAAATAAAAATATCCGGAATTTCCTTTTATTAAATTTAAATATAATAAAGGCAAAAATTAAATTAATTTAACGGATATTAATAATTATTAAATAAATTAAAAACGTTTAAACGTTTATAAAAAAAGCCGTATTAAAAACATAAAAACGTTAAAAAAATATAAGTTAATAAAAAACGTTATTTAGTTAATTTTAAAGTCGGCGACAAAATTTTCCTCCGTAAAAAAAGTTTTATAACGTAAGCATTAATTATTTGCTTAAATTTATAATAAATAAAACCTTTTAAAGTTATAAAAAAATACGGATATAATTTCGTTTTCGATTTACCGTTATATTATAAAATAATTAATTTATTTTATACCGATTAATTACGTAAAAGCCGACGATAACCCGTTATCTAATAAACTTAAATATTATTATTATTTAAAAAAATTAACGATAAATTAAAATTCGAAATAAAATAAATCAAATAATTAAAACTTAACAGGCGTTATAAAAAGCTATAATATTAAGTTAAATAAAAAGGTTACGATTTTGACGAAATATAATATACCGCAGCTAATTTTAAAAACGCCCCGATTATAATAAAACGGTTTTATATAAAATATTTTAAAATACCTGGATTACCGGTCCGTTTACAAAAATAAATACGCGTAACGGCTATCGACGAGATTAACGAAAACCATCCCGATAATAATAAAGCCGTAAAGGCAGGATCCGGATTAATAAGGAAAAAACGGTACCTATAATTAACAAAAACTTGCATACTTTCTTTAATCGTATACAAGTTTTTAAAAGGGGGTAATATAACGGCAGTTACCAGGATTAAACCGTAAGGCTGGTAACCGTTATATAAAGCTAGCAGCTGCCACATAAATTAGCCACCTATTATATAAAAAGTGGGGACATTTATAAATCTTTACGCACTTTACGACTCCGCCTTTCTTTCCTTCTTTTCTTTAGCTTAGAATCTTCGTTCATAACGCCAATAAACTAGCTACTATGCTATATCTCGCTGGCCGTAACACATATTACATAATCCACAATCTTACGTCGGAAATAATTTACTTAACCTCCGATCGTCTGCTAATAAGCCAAGCTTGGTTGGTCATAACAAATAATTTATATATCGAAATTTTTAAAATTTACTTTTATCTTCTTTTAATCTCGTTAATAATTTCTTTGTAATTAAGATTTTTTCGCTGTAAACTTTTATAAAAATTAATTGCCGTTATTGTCGTAAATTAAATTTTATTCGAAAATTAAAAGTCGAAATCGATTCATTTTTACGAAAAGAAATAAAATCGGTCCTAATATTAATAATTTCAATTCGTTCAGTCGTTTTAAAAGAGTTATATACCGTATATAAAGTAATTACATAAAACTTTCACCGTTACGGATTACTGGTATCTTATATTCGGAAATACGTAGTATGCTATTTTAAATATCTCGAGAAGCCGTAAAAACGATCGAAATTAGCGAAATCTTAAAAAGCTAGCCTTTTATACCTAATTAAGGTTTATTATTAAGGTTTACTTTTAAAGTTTACCGTATAAAACTTAATATCTTTTAAATATATTATCTAACTCTACTAAATTAGCTGACTGGAATAAGGTTTATCAAATTCGAACCTTATCGACCATTACGTATTTAAGCCTTTTAAGCTAATATTAATTAAAAATTACGTATTATAAAAGCTAAATAATTAACTTTAAAGTAAAACTTTATAAAACTAAAATATATAGTTTATATATACGGCAAAAGCTATTAATTAATCGTCGTATTCAAGAATATAAATTAAACATTTATTATATAAATTATATCATATAATAATTTTCTATATATTTAGCTCAACCTAGAAAATAAGGCTTGAACTTATATCGACCTTGTATTTAGTTATATGTACCCGTTAATATGGGATTAATTGATTAAATGGTTGTTAAGATACTATTATTTGAATCAAAGGGTTGTGGTTGCGATGGCTTGAAAAATAGGTGGCCCGTTAATGAGGGGGTTGCCTTAACTGTACAGATCGCAGAATCCTACCACTTTCCTTACAGCCACCATCCGATGTAAAGGTGCTGAGATACGAAAAGAAACGTTCAAAGCGTGCCAGCGTCGTACACCCAGTACATAGGCATTTCCATGTTACGCTGAGGGTTCTCGAAGTCGACTTCATGGCCCTCCGGGGCCGGTAAGGCAGTTATTACGCCGTTGGTTAGAGAAATCTTTTCGCATGTCTCTCTTCGCTTGGGGTTTCTCTCCTTGAAATGACACAGGAGTCGGCACAAGCGGGCAAGAAAGGAAAAGAGCCAGGAAAGCCAAGAACGGGTGTCGAAATTATCATGTATGCTACTCATGGTCAGGGGCAGAGCCCCTGGCCCTTGGATCAGTGAACACAACTGCTCGGGGGTTTCTTCTGAGCTTATCAGAGGAAATAAGATCTACAAGCTTCGGAGACGGAAAGCGGTAACGCTATGCCAAATGTGTCTTCGGCCGTTTTAGTGACTTCCCGTGAGGCAAGGGTGACGGGAGCGGGTGGTCCGCAATACAACCACAATGCTTATCCTACCCCATACCGAATCATGGGGTAAACATTTCGCCGCTCCCAGATAGAGTAGTTTCAAGAGCTACTAACAGGCATACTTGAGCTCTTCATGGAATTCAAAACACTATAGAACTCTGGAAGTTAATTACGGTTCTACGAGGGAATGCACTGAAGCTTCGAAATGAACAGGGGTGAAAACGAACCGCGGCTAATAAGCCCCCGGGCCCCAGTCGGGACCGAACATAATAAAATCAAGAGGTCGTAGAATGGTGCCATGAAAACCCCCTAGCTAAGGCGCAGATCGATACCTGGGGAAGGCGGTAGCGTCCGGGTTATTCCCATAGGAGGAACCTGAAGTCGACCAGGACAACATGCCGTAACCCGGGGATCCAATCCGATAACTTGAGTTCTGGGCATGTTAAATAAACCGTTGAGGAGATTTGAAACAAGACGTTCGCATCTCCATATGCACCTTCCAAACTTGCCAGAGTTGAAATTACGCTACTGGTGATCCCTGTCGGCCATGGCCCTTTCTGCCTTCAGGCGTCTCACTACGGCATAGGCCCACGTAGAATTATGGAGTTCATCAGTCTCATCGCTTACTTCCCTTTCTTTAGATCGTTAGAATCCGATATCCACAACTGCGAATGTAGTCAAGTCGCCACAAAGATAATCGGCGCACCCCACTATGATATGGCCGGGTTGAGTGTTCCAATTATTTTGACGACGGCTTGGCAGTGAAGACGATGCTACCTTAAGGCCCTGCAATATGTCATGTGCGGTTTAATCCATTAAACCCTCCCCGCGAATTAAGCGGTGGCCTCATTTTGAAGAGACCCAGAATTTGAAGGACTCTATAAGAGTTCGTCAATCCTCTCTGGTGAAGTCGAATTAGTAATACATAGGCGAACTTCATAACTTTGCGCGCGCGAAATTGATACAATCGTCAAAATGGATACGGCCGATGCAGCACTCGTAATCGAGAACCTCAGGCAAGCTGGTCTTGGAGATGTCCTCTATGTCCCTGGCCAAGAGTCATACGAAGCTCGTATCGCATCCTACTGGGCCCTCACCCCGCGGCTCAAGCCCTGGGCCTTTGTGCAACCACGGAGTGCGGAGGAGGTTTCCCAGGCTGTGAAGGCGATCGTAAGAACTAATGATTGCAAATTGGCAATCCGGAGGTTAGTAACTCACCCCCACGCGAGCACTAATCCTGACTTGGTCCGGGACAGGGAGCGTGCTGACGTGCTTCAACCGATAGTGGGGGCCACATGTGCTGGGCTGGGGCCAACAACATAGAATCCGGCGTCACGATCGACCTGGAGCTTCTAGACGCTGTGACCTACAACCCGAAAACTGAAATTGCGTCGTTGCGTCCTGGGGCCCGGTGGACGGATGTCTACACTCAATTAGAGGAGCGTAAGTAGCGCCGCTTTAGAGGCATTTAAGGATATGTCCGATCTTCAGCATTGAACAATAGCTAACACTGCTTTCTGCTAGATGGTGTCCTTGTCGGAGGAGGCCGGGAAGGCCTAATTGGCGTTGGTGGCTTCATACTCGGTGGCGGCAAAACTTTCTTCTCCTGTCGGCAGGGCTTCGCGTGTGGTAAGCTGTCTTGCTCTAGTCAATGCATACCCATCACGTCTCGTCGGGCTGGTTCAACTAACCGCTCAGCCATACATGAGAACAGATCAAGTCGTGAATTTCGAAGTCGTGCTGGCTGATGGCAGCATCGTCGAAGCAAACGCGATCACGAACCCTGACCTGTTCCAAGTCTTGAAAGGGGGTTCCAATAATTTCGGTATAGTAAGTTGATACTAACAACTCTCCGTCACTTTGAGAACAAGCTAGACATCGCGGTTGTTAACCATCATTCACCGCGGCTCTCTATTATGCATTTGGAGGACCTGGCTAGAATCTCCATATTGATGAGTGCATAGGTCACGCGATTCGATCTCAGAACATTCAAAGCGATGGAGATTTGGGACGGGAATTGCGTCTTCGCGAAGAGCAGCACCGATGACCTCGTCCGTGCTTTTATCGATTTTACGAAGAATTTGCCAGCGAGCCCCGACGCTCATTTTCTCGGGATGTGGACATATGCACGGCAGGTCAAAGACATCTATGTCCTGGGGATGCTGACCAGCTTCGACGGCGTCGAAAACCCGAAGTCTCTCCGCAGCTTCATGGCGATCCCTGGCCGGAAGAACATGAAGAAAACTACTATCGCTAAGAAGATGGCTGATTTCAGAATGCCCGCGGGTCAGCAGTAAGTGTCCATCTTGACACCAGCTTCCTTACCAGTCGATCTATCCCAGGGATGCAGATGACTCCACCAGCAACGGAGAGCACCCAATTCAGCGTCTTAGGGAGTCGATCTGGAGTAAACGGAGCATCACAAAGCGTCAGTAACTGACAGACGGTTTCTAGTGATATATGGTTCACTTTGACGTTCAAACTGGATATCAGAATCGCAAAGAAATCAACAGAAGTGTTCGAACAATTCGTGGAGCATCTCAAGACGGTGATTCCAGACGGCAACTTTATGCACTATATGGTATTGTATGTTTGACATCCTGGAGCTCTTGTTATCGGCAGCTACTAATATCATCTGTCACAGACAACCACTGCCTGCCTCCTTCACCAAGCACTCTGTAGCCAACGGTGGGAACGTGCTTGGGCTTGACCGTGTTCACGGTGACTGTATCCTATATATGACTGCACTTCAGGTATGTCCATGTCCACCTACTTTTCCTCCCTCACGGCTTGAGGCTTAGGGAGCTGTTTATCGTGATCCTGACGAAATCTCGCCCGACGGCAGAGAATCATAAGGAGAATGGTTCTAATGCAGATTTACAGGTTGCAACTCCAAAGCTCGCAGAGACAGTATACCCTAGCTACAAAGCGGCCGTCGAAGAGGTCGAATCGTATGCCAAATCGGTAGATGGCAACATCGAGTTCAGGTATCTGAACTACTGCGACTCCTCGCAGGACCCCCTCGGAAGCTACGGCAAGGAAAACATCAAGAAGATGCGAGATGCAGCGGCGAAGTACGATCCGGACGGTGTTTTCCAGAAGAGGGTTCCAGGCGGCTTCAAGATATCTAAGGTGAAAGAATAAAGGGCTCAAAACTTCAGTTGGCATAATATGCGCAGTGCTTGTCTGAGATAATAAGATCAATGCGTATAGAATATGCAAACCTTCGACGGTACTTCGTTTCAGAAATAATTTGGGTGAATTCTAGCCAAGTGCCTGGCCAGGGAGGGCAGGGGACTTCACAGCAATATCCACGGAAATGTGGGTCTAATTAGCCCTATTTTAACCCCTATTCCAACTGCTGTCAGAGTCTGCTATATGCTCCAGTCAACATTTAAACAATCCACCTGCTGCGGTCCGGCACTCTGTAATAGCAGCAGGAGAGACCAATGGGGATGATTGCGGGTCAAATTACCTTAGAAGGAGTGCGAACTCTAGCACGCTGTCGTCGCCGTTGCGTTCCAGTGTAGCCGAGGTGCCTAGTATCAAGCCTACCCACATTGAGGTGAAGTTCAACAGCCAGTACTAGAGACTCGCCATTCACTTCTGGTCCATCCCGCTAGAAACGCACCAAGATTAGGTACGTGATGCTAAGTAGGCAACTGCGGATTGGGCCTGTCCCAGTTCACAAGATCTGGGTATTTCGACACCTCGCCACTAATGCAAAGTAGAACCACCATGGCTACCGCTAAATGTCTCTCTTTCGCATCACTCTTCATTAAGAATTACTACCACATCATCCTTGCTGACAATCGTCTCCGACACGGAAGGATATGCTTGCCCTAATGTCATCTCGGTTCCAATCACTCGCGGATGGACCGCGTTGGAATGGCGCGTCATTAGGGTAGCATTCCCCTAGTATAATAGGGATATCCTGAGAAGTTATGCCTTCAACGAAGGTACTAGATATTATCTTTCTGGTAATATACTTATACCACGCAGGGCGCCTACTCCGCGGTGGCCAACCTGGCTCGAAGCCCAAGAGCCAGTGGGGGGTTCTCGAAACAAGTAATTGTTGCCTCTAAGTCATTCGGGGGGCCCTCACAATGACATTCCCGTAGGTGAAAGCACGGCCATTAACAGGCTCGCTTGACGGCGAGGTCAGTGAAGTCATTGTCATACCGGTTGTGTGATAATGAAAGGCCTCGAGGTTGACCGGACGAGCATCTGAATGTAGGATTCGGGCACAATGCTCTGGGAATCAGCTCCGTGCTAATCTATGACAAGTATTGCACGTAGAGGTCAACAATGTGGAGGCGGCTACTTCACCATTCTTCGAACAGTACCCCAGGCTAACACAGACATCTTAGTCAGAGTATAGTATCGTCTTATAAAAATCCGCTGATGATTAATAGAGTCTTAAGGACCTTCCCTAAAATGGGACACAGTCATGCAGTCTCCCGAAATGAGGACCTTGATGGCCTACAAACCCCTTCTCGATGAATAGAGCGACAATGGCAACGGGTTCCCGAGTGAATAATAGGGTCGGGAGGAGTCACCTATGAATCGGACTTACCATGCAAGCGGGGAACGGTAACTTAGGAATTTATATATGGTGGGACCTGGTTGTGGAAATGGAGACCGCAATTG
The DNA here is from genome assembly GCA_004155915.1 of Monosporascus sp. CRB-9-2. NCBI lineage: Eukaryota > Fungi > Ascomycota > Sordariomycetes > Xylariales > Monosporascus > Monosporascus sp. CRB-9-2. The sequence goes on along the minus strand of QJOA01000065.1, from coordinate 153,374 downwards.
GTCCTCATCATCAGCCTTCTCAGTGGTCACTTCGCAATCGACCGATCCAGATCTTACCTTACTTACCTTTGGACCTCCCCTCGCTTACTCGTCATGTTCCGAGTTCTGGGTTTCCTCACTGGCGGGACGTCGCCTAAGAGAAGCGACGTTTCCAAAGACGACTTACATGCAGATACTCTAGGTGGCGCAGACCGGGCCCTACTGGAACTGGCCAGCCAACGGAAGGCCAAGGGAATAACCAGGGAACTTCTTAAAATACATTCCCGGCTGGCCAGACTCTCCGACTTCCAACCGGGGAAGGAAACCAACGAGATCTTCAGTCGTCTAGTATCGCTCTGTTGCGAAATCCATGACACGGAAACAGTCAACAAGGTAAGAGACATTCTCTATTAATGGGAAGTAGCAGTCCCGCAGAGAGTGGCTGGAGGCTGACAATTGCCTTCAGGTCTTCCGAGATGGCATGGTCCAGGCCATACTTCCTCCCCTGCGGAAGATGTGCTCGGACGCCGAGTACTGCCTCGAGGACCACTGGGCGAAGCACATCACCGCAGCGCCGAGCACCGATGAGGCTATCGGGCGTCTCAAGAGCTTCACGTACTACAAAAACTACGAAGACCTGACCCGGCATGAGATCTGCGCGATGCTTTCCGCGCATCCGGTTCTCCCTGGAAAGGTCGCTTTCATCGGCTCCGGACCGCTCCCGTTGACGTCCTTGTGCTTCCTCGAGGCCCTCAAGAAAAGAGCCCTACCGGGGAATCGCGCAGACTCCGAGAATGTGCGATATCCCGCAAACCAGTCTTTGATCCCTGAGATCCTCAACATCGACCGGGATGGCGCCGCCGTTGAATCCGCTTCTGTCATGTGCGCCAAGCTGGGCTCTTTGGGCGAGGGCATGAAGTTTCAGTGCGCGCCGGCCGGAGGCAAGGCACTGGATCTACACGGTTTCGACGTCGTCTACATAGCCGCCCTTGTAGGGGGTTCGCAGAACGAAAAGGAGAGGCTACTGCATAGCGTCGCGGCAAAGATGAGAGAGGGCGCGCTGATTATCATGCGGACCAGCTGGGGCCTCAGATCCTGTCTATATCCAGTAGGTTTGATTTGATGCTGCTTTGAAATAGTTGGCTGATTGTGCTGAAACAATGGTTAGGAAATCGACATGGCCACCGAGGAGATGTTGCAGAGAGTGGAGATCTGCTCTGTGGTGCACCCGTACGGAAGTGTGGTAAATTCGATCATCGTGGCTAGAATAAGATCCCGCCCAAAGCCTAACGGAGACACGAATGGAAGTATACCGCTCATTACTTCTTTCGCTTGTTAACGTGTGAGCGAGCGAGCAAGCAAGGAGAGGTCGCTTTCGGTCATGGCAGATATGGTAGCCCCTATCTATACATACCAAGTAGTCAAGGGTTAGTACACCGCATGTATAATACGAGGACATGATTGGCCAGGTGCGAAGTCGAAATATGAAAGCATGCTTGTGATTCATCCGTTTGACAGATGCACGTTCTTCGTACGGCGATCGCATATTACGGTGTGACTGAAGGCCACTTTCTGACGTTGGAGCCTAATTATGTCATAGGAAAGCAAGAGATATTAGGATAGTTCATACTATATCCAGTAAAGCGGTTAGCGTAAATAGGAGTAATTGGCAACCTACTTACAATATCAGTCAATTGGCGGAAGGATCAAGATAACGTCAAAAAGTTCGCAGCAGTTCGCCTGTCTAGAATGGAGTAACTCTCGAGCCGCATCTTCAGCAAAAATAACCTAGAGATACCTCTAGTAGATGGCTGAATAATCTAGAGATATATTCCGATTACATTCCCAATGTGGTCAACTTACCGTCTCCTTGTAAAGGTGCACAGCTACCTGCATTAGGTACCCGAGCCTAATAAAAGAAAGTCATCACATTAGGGAGATAGGCTGTGCTTGCTGTAATGGTAGAGATAGATCCTCGAATACTGATCAACGCTAATGCTTTCCTGTAACACCACCCGATGCAGCCAATCATACATAATACACGAAGACATACACAAACTTCCATTCCCTTCCTATATATATACCGGCATCACCGATATTTAACCTAGCTAGATAGATCCAACGTCACAGTCCCTCTTCCCTCACGCGCTCACGCGCTGTTGATCATCCATACCCATGGCGCTAGCCAGGTCGAAAGTCTCGCCGAAGTCCAAGCCCCGGAACCCCTCCTCGACGGACCAGGCGCGGCCCCGCTCGGGGGGGTTCAGGAACTCGCAGGCGCGGCCGACGACGAGCAGGCCGGGCGGCCGGCTACCCTCCTGCTCGACGGCCTCGACGACGCGGTCGAGCGTCGTGCGGATGACGCGCTGGTCCGGGCAGCTGGCGCGCTCGACGACGGCGCAGGGCGTGGCGCGGGGCCAGAGGGCGCGGGTCGGTTTCGCCGCCGCAGGCGAAGGCGATCCACTGGTCTTCCCTGCTTCTTCTTTTTGTTGTTGCTGCTGTTGTTGTAGTTGTTGTCCTTCGACACTTCCGACCTCCGCCTCGGTGTACGCGGTGAGCTCGGCAACGAGACCAGCGATGCGGTGCAGCGCCATAAGGAAGACGACAGTGCGGGAGGGGATGAACTCGGGCGGGTCGGGAGCGCGGCCCTTCTTGCCCGTGCCGGTGCAGACCAGGACCTGGTCGGCGACGTCGCGCTGGGTGGGCGGGACTCCGGCGAACAGGGGCGCGGAGAGGGCCGAGGTGATGCCGGGGAGGACGACCACCCTATCGCCGAGCCCCGCGGCCCGGAAGTACGCCACCTCCTCGCCGCCGCGCCCGTACACGTAGGGGTCCCCTTGCTTGAGGCGCAGCACGACCCGGCCCTCGCGCGCGGCGCGCGCCGCCTGTTCCTGCAGTTCGTCCTGCGCCGCGTCCGCGTTGCCAGGGAACTTGCGCGCGATACGCACGGGCGTCCGCCGCGGGATCAGATCCAGCACCCCCGCAGGAACCAGTTTGTCCGCGAGCACTAGGTCCGCTGCTTGAATCGCCCGGTACGTCGCCCGCGTCAGCAGGTCCGGGTGGCCCGGCCCCGAGCCCGCGAGGATGATGCGCCCGCGGGAGGCCGGATTGGTGGTCGGCGAGGCAGGCACCGGTCGGCCTATTACGGACTCGCTTGCCCCTGAGCCCGAGTAGGACTTCAGCACCGCGTCCACGTCCTCGTCCGTGATGGCGGCGAGCCGCTTCAGGGGCCAGTACTCGCAGACCTGGCTGAGCCAGCGCATACGCCTGTTCTTGGCCGCGTCGAGGTCGGCCTCGGTGACGAGCCGGTTGAAGCTCGCGGACTGGTCGACCGATTCCTCGAGGTCGTCCACGCCATCGGCCGCGAGCGCGCTGTGCAGCAGGTGGTCCTCTTCGTGGATCTTCCTCCGCACCTCGCCCAGCCGCAAACACGCGCTCCCCAGGTTCGGCGGCAGCGACGAGGCTACCTCGCGGCGTATCCGCGACGCGAGCTTGCACCCCCGCCCGTTGGTCGTGACGCCGACCTGTAGCGGGCCGTCGGTGTGCGTCGAGAGCAGCGTGAAGGTGCAAAGCTCCGGCGCGTCGACCACGTTCACCGGTATGCGGTTGCGCCTACACAGCGCCGAGATATGTGTGCCTAATCCACGATATTAGCAATCAATCGGTCTATCCCACACACCACGAACAAAACCATCCGCAGGTTAAGTACACGGGGGAAAGCGAAATACATACTCAGGGGATCCCTGGCTCCGGAGGTAACGAAGACGGCGTCGACGACGCGGTCGACATCCTCCCTGCCGAGGGCGAAGAGGTCGGCGTCCTCAAACTGCTTCTTTACCCACCTGACCTCGCCGTCGTCAACGCGCCTCCGCAGCGCATAGTGTAGCTCGGCCGGCTCGGGCGCGATCAGCACAGGCTTGGCGCCGGCGCCCAGCGACTGCGCGCACCTCGCGGCCGCCAGCGGGTTCGAGCCGATGACCAGGTGCACCTGCGACCGGGCGTCGATGGCCGCGAGCAGGGACACGTGGTGGCTGTGGCTGCTGGCCATCTTCGCGAGAGACTGTGGCTTGTAATTTCACAGAGCCAACGCACACACGCCCCCGCGCCGGCCCTTTTTTCTTATTCTCTGGAGAGCAGATGGACAGTCTGAAGGGATACGCGAAGAAACCCCTATTTGTCTGTCAAGAAGAAAGGGGGTACTTAGGTAAGCCTGGGCGCATGCTCATGCGCTCCTAAGGTCTGTTCAAGACGAGAGAAGTGAGAAAAAGAGGTAGAAAAGGTAACAAGAAGGGAGGAGAAGCAAATAAGACTATTTAGCCATTAGTCATAGTAGCAAGCAATATTCTAGATGTGTCCCTCATCGTGCGAGGCACTCAAGTAGGTATTTCCGGGGAAATGTAGGTTATATTAGTCAGGCGATTCCATCGAGTATGATATGAATGGTTTTCCGCTCATAAGGCAAAGTGCGACGACCGGTGCAAAGGTGGGGCCATCCCCTGCAGTTTCCTCGAGCACGCCATAATGCCACCGCTCTGATAAGCAGGGGATATGCCGGCCAATCAGGGGCCGCGGGGTTGTACCTCTTAGGCAAGTTTGATCTCAGCGAGATCCGCGGAGGCTGTCGGAAATCAGTAAGCCACCGCTTCCAGGAGGCGGGAAACTTTCGAGAGCCCATTTCGAAGCCGCCCGATTGGTGAGGTAAGATAAGCCAGTATTGCTCGAAAATCCCGTGATTTAGCTCATAAAAATAGGTAGCCTCTCTCAGCACCACGACCAAGAGACACCGCCTACCTGAAGTCGTACCAATTCACCAAATGCGCCAGTAACGGACGTAGAGCTTACAAAATCATACCCGTTAAAGGAAGCCCTTTTCAACGATATCTACCCATGTGCCAGAAGGTCACACAGCAACCGGTAGCGGCGAGAACGCTAACCTAAAACAACAGTGTACTCCATAAAACGTCGATTTGGTGTTATTTGACTGGGTACGAAATTCCCATTTATTCCAGAGCTAGACCCATATGCGGTTACCGGTTATTGTGTGACCTTCGAGCACCCAGGGAGATAGACGTTTCCCTCTATAAATCAGGTATTTAAGCACAAGACCAAAATTATTAGATATTATGTGGCTGATAAGAGATGTTGCCTCTATTTCAGGAACTGAGCGGTAGGTCATGATCGGCGATATTGCTTGTTCCTACAATACCGACTGGGTTCAAGTGCTGTTTTGAACGGATATGGTGGTACATACTTAAGTAACTCCAGAATCACTAACCTAGATGCCGTATGTTTCACGATATTGTAGGTGTATTTATTTGCCTTTAGGAACCGAACCTCCGTCGTTTAGACATTTTGTACCCCGTGTTTTACACGCACAAGTCAATCCCGGTCTGGTATACGGTTTTACGCTCTGACTCACCTCAACTCCTCCATGAGGTCCTTCACTTTCATCTTCTTGCCGCCCTTGGAGCGCCTTTCGGCGGCGGCGGGGCCGTGCCGCTTAACCCTCTCGGAGACGCTGTAGATGCCACTGGCGTCGGCGTTGAGGTGGATGACCCTCTTCTTCCCGCCGCGCGCCGCCTCGCGCGACCGGACGCCGCCGTCGTTGGGCACCGGACCGCCAGTGGCGGCCCGTCCGAGGCGCACGGGGCGCACGACCCTGGTCTTGGCGCCGAGAGCCCAGAGGTCGCCCCACCGCGTCTTGCGCGCGTCGTGGTACGCCTGCCGGCTGAAGCTCTTGGGCACGGTCCACCGCTCGATGGTGCCGGCGGGGGTGCAGAGGTCGAGGGTCACGTGGCCGCGGCGCTTGAGGGGCGGCAGCACATTGCGTGGGAGGGACAGTGGGTTCGGCGCCTCGGCCGCGTCCTCGTAGCCCTCAAAGGCGCGTGCCGATATGTCCTTGTTCTGCGCGGGCGTCGACCGCTCCGTGTGCGGCATCGTGCCGCGCTGGACGGCGACGAAGCTGAAGTCGATGTCCTCATGGTTCCGGTGCGTGGCGCCCAGCACCCTCTGCAGGAAGGGGGGGCGGATGAAACGCTGGCTGAAGCGGCAGAAGTCCTTGCGCCCCGGGCTGAGGCCCGGGGTCAGGTACATAGGGCACGCCTTGTGATTAGTGCACGGCGCTATGATGGACCCTTCTTCCCGTTCTCGGCGGCTTCCCAGCTCTATCGCCTCCGGTTGAGGGTCTGAGGTAGGTGAGACGATAAACTCGTTGAGAAGACGAGAGCGGACGTCTGCGACAGCTTCGAAACCGCGGGGATGGCCCTTCTCCATAATTATGAGAACACCACCCTCCGGCGACAGCATCTCCCACAAGTTATCTATCAAGGCACTGCGCTTATAACCCTCTTTCAGGGGCATCAAAAGGTGAGAGGCAATAATGACGTCGAACTGCTTCCTAGGAAGCGGAGCTTCGCTGCCATCTAGTTTGGCGGGATAATCCCCCGAATGTAGATAGTCGGGCAGCCGTGGGAGGAAAGTGGTGTTGTGTAGGAAACGCGATATCCGGTGCCGTAATTGCTCCGATCCCACCACAACCATCTTCTTTCCAGGTGGTTCAGTCCCTCTTTCCTTGCCTTCCTCAGCAGCAAGATCCCACTCGGCCTGTAAAACTTGTTCCCAAGCAGCCAGGCCACCTCCACCACCCCCTACGTCGAGAACGCGGGGCCCTTCGCCATTGTTTCTCGCCATAAGGCTCTGCATCCATCCCGCTCCTAATCGTTTCCGGACTTCGACTAGGATGCTCATCACAGAAGCGTACATTCCGGGTAGATTGGTTGCGATATAGGCATCGGCGTCGATCTCGCTCATCCTGTGGTGGCCTGCCTCCATAGCTACACCCTTTTGTGGGGCGTTCCGCCTTGACTCGGGTGTGGCAACAGAGTCAGGAAGCCCACGCCCGCCAAATATCCTTTCTGCAGCATCCTTCACATGTTTCGTATCCGTCCGACCCAACAGCTCGGTAATCGGCGCAACAAACTGGACGTTGGGGAGTTGCAGTGTACTTGGATATGTCCTCCATTGGCCCATCTTTGTGTAGCCGTGGAGGCGCTCCGACCGGAAAGTGGCGTCCGGTTCGCCTTCGTCCTCTTCCTCCTCGTCTTCTTCCTCTTGTTCTTCTCTCGGATCTTCTTCGATTTCCTCTTGCTCTATTGGCTGTAGACTAGCTCTCTCAAAGTCCTTTTGCAGCTTCAGAAGGGCGTCGTACTCTCGCTGACTTTTCGCGACGGCGCTGATATAACTTAATCCAGCCTCGGACGGAAGATCCTGTATTGTCTCTATCGCTTCTGGTGATGCTTTCTCTAGTTGCTCAGCCGGCTCTAGAGCTTCCGGGGTTGGAGGCAACTCGGTATGATATTCTATCTCCTCGACCCCGCCATGAACCGTGTCTCGTAATAAGATCCTCCTCGAAGGGTCGCTCGGCTCTTGGACGGGAATATCCTCTCCAATTGGCATGCCCACATCTTCGGGTTGCGTTTCCCTCAAGGGAGCTCCGTATAATCTTTCATAGAGCTTGTATTCTTCGGCGTTCAAATACCCCTTCGGTAAGGTATTTCCGAAGGCATGCTTGGCCTGCCGCACTACTGTCTCTATATCTTCGGGGCTAAGCGCTTGCGATTCTGGCTGTACATCTTGTGTTCTCCTCTTCGTAGTCGAGAAGGTCCGCGCATCGTTCCGCGAAGTAGAGTTCGTGGGTCGAGAACTGGTAGATACCGATCGCAAAAGTTGTCGGGACTCGGGGCGGTGGTGCACAAACCCGTTCTCGAGCAGGCTCAGAATTTGGAGCCTACACTTCGGGCATGTCCCTCGAGTTCTGGCTGCCGACAACATGGTATTAAGCTTTGGTCGTTGCAGAAGTTGAGGAACCCGGGTTTCTCTTTGTCCTTGGGAGGCTTTATAGGGCGATAAGAGACCAGAATTTGAGGGTCCTGGGGCGGCGAGCCCCACTGTGGCCATCCACTAAGGACCGTCATAAAGTAATTCAATCCCCACTTCAGAAGGGGGGGGTACATAGGCTAATACCACATCATCGCCAGTTGTGGGAATTCGATGCTTCTTGAGCTATTGTAACTGACTATGCGCTTTCCAAGAGGGCAAGAGCACCGAATTGCGAAAACGAGAATCCATTGTGCAATACTATTCTACAATCCCGATGCTACCTGCCATAGTACCCCATGAACGCCTTGCCAACAGATAGACGAAGCTATTATACTCTCAAAGATCGGCCAACGTCCTAACACCCCCACTAGGACGAGCGGCGCCGCCTCTCTGACCGGGAACTTGTATCGGTTTGGGAGGGGCTCTAGGTTTGTTAACGTTGAAGTCCGAATTCTCCGCCGCCTTATAGGGATCAAACTGCGAAGATGTTAGAACCGTGCACGTGACGAGGTCTCCTAGAAACGAAACGAAACGAAGCATACCGAGAACAACGATACGATGTACAGCCCGAAGAACGTCAGGATCGCGTTAAGGAAGTTGAACATGCTGAAGCTCGTCCGACCCCGTCCACCCAGCGCCCGCGCACCCGCTCTTGCCGACGGGGCGCTGCCGCCATCACCGCCCAGCGTGCGTCCGGGAGTCTGGAATGACGCGCCGGGGGCGCTGGTGCCGGCGAGCTTGACAGCCTTCTCGACAGCATCGGTCAGCGAGCGCGAGTCGGCCCCGCGCACGCGATGGAGCTCCGAGGAGCCCTTGAAGATTATGAAGGTGGGCATCGCGGTGACTTGGTGGGACGAGGCGACCGACTGCTGGCTGTCGACGTCGACCTTGCAGAAGGTGATCTTGCCCGGCTTGGAGTATTTCGTCGACAGCGACTCGAAGGTTGGCGCAATCATCTTGCAGGGGCCGCACCAGTCGGCGTAGACTGTCGGTTGAATCCCGTGTCAGCGCTCGCTGGCCGCACTGCTACTGCCACTGGAGGGATGGGAGGAGTGATGAGTTCTGGTGTGGATCCGGAGCGCTATGTACTTACAGTCTGCAACGGTGATCGCGGAACTCCCCAAAATCCCTCTCCATTGGCTCTCGGAGGCTACGTTGACTGTCGCACTCATATTGGCAGCTGGGAATTTAGCTGTAACTTTGATTCGCGACGGTGTGGGTGGATTGCAGGCGGAAGGCGAGGAAGTTGGTTACAAAATCTCCGGCGATGAAGCCATGTAGACGATTCCAGACGTCCAATGATACGAAGTACTTTCCATCCTACGAAGAACCAGGAGTGGGTGGCTTGGGTGGGTGGCTTAGCTTGGTGGCAGGTTTGCTGAATAAGCAGGCGGTGACACTGCTACTGATGTTTCTGCCGACATGATCCATGGTAAGTTAAAGCTGACGGAATATGTGGGTCCGGAATATTCAGTGCAAATTGTACTGTTAAGCAGGAACCCGAAGCACTTACCTGCTCCTCCTCAATAAGCCATATACACCTATCCGCGATACAATGACTTCTTATGATCAGAACCGGCAAAAGGCAAGTTGTTGAGTTATATGGTACCAATTAAGTATGTTTTACATTACTTGTGTCTAACAATGGTTCACAGAAACGCCGTCTCGATGAGAATGGCGGCTATGTAGACACCTCGAAGCCCACTGCCTTTTTTCAACCAACCGGAGGCCGCGACTGGACTGTGTCTGTAGCTGTCCCAGGAAGTGTCCTCTCCACGTTCGTCTACCTCTCCTCTTGCCGTCTTTATTAATCAGATTTTCCCCTACACCATGCTAATCATGTTGCAGATGTAAACGTGATGACCAGCGCACGAATGTTGTCTCTCATCTGGCACGTGCTCTTGCCGTCTTCAGTATAGATGAAGTGGTCATCTTCGACGACTCGCACCCGGATACCAGACCCAGGAACGTGGATCCTGCTGGCTACACCGGGGACGTTGACCCCTGTGGCTACCTAGATCATCTCCTACAGTATTTGGAGATGCCGCCTTTCATGCGCAAGACGTTATTACCGATACATCCAAACCTAAAACAAGCTGGTTTGATGCCCAGTTTGGATATTCCACCTCATCCGCACCCCTCAGACTGGCTGCCCTACTGCGAAGGCGTCACGCTCTCAGGGGCGACGAAGAGTGGGAGTGGTACGCTCGTCGATGTTGGCAGGAAGAACCCAGTGACTATCAGCCACGACGTTCCGCCAAAGACCCGGATCACTGTCAAGATTGACTCGAATGACCCATTTCTCGGCGAGCCGGTGGACCCAGCAGCGCCACGGACGGAAGGGGGTTACTACTGGGGCTACTCAGTGAGGCGGTGCAAGTCGCTCGCAGCCATTTTCGAGGAGTCGCCCTTCGAAGGTGGGTATGACTTCAGCATTGGAACGTCGGAGCGCGGTGTTCCTATTGCAGAGGCTTTCCCGGAGAGGAAGGTGAAGAGGGGGGAGACCAACTTCAACCATCTCCTAATCGTGTTCGGCGGCCCACGCGGTCTAGAGAATGCAGCGGAGAACGATCCTGAACTCAACGGCATGGGCATCGTGAAGGGAAGGACGAAGGAACTGTTCGATCACTGGATCAATATCCTTCCAGGACAGGGGAGCAGGACTATCAGAACCGATGAGGCTTTGTTTATCGGTCTAGCGGGATTACGGAGAATATGGGACGGGAGATGACGGGAATCTACTTCACGTGACCAAGACAACATGGAAATATTTTAAGGAGGAATCCGCCCCAAAAGCGATACGTACTGTCCAGTCCTTGGGGAGCATCAAGGAGATGTTTCTTACGCAAGTGACGGCTAGCTAGTTCAGCAGGCAAAGCTTTGCCCGCCAAAGCCGTTTACACAAGAGTTGACCAGCATGATGTTTAGGTTGCCTCGGGGGAAACAATGGATCTGACACAGACCCCGTGTCCTTCGACCATACAAAGCCATACAGATGTGTTTGTCCCAACGACCTCATTGTCTTCTTTGTAAGCACAATCCTATGTTTAAAATATTCCGAAACAGTCGCTATATTATGTGGATACATTGTGGTGTTACGCAACCTGAAGCCGCCTGAGGTCAGCTAGAAAAGGGGAGCGACAACTCTCTCGCAGTAAGCCACCCATATTGGCGCAGGTACATCTTTGTCATCTTATCAGAATCAAAAAATCGACCATCTCGAGACAGAGAACGCAGACCAAACAATGATAGGGCAGGATAGCACAATGGTAAGTCCCGAGGCACCGCGAGACTTGAGAGATGTTGCAATGGCAGCCTTATCTCTCGATTCCAGTGATGCCCTGGCGCCTTGCAATCCCGCTATTGCAGATGATAGACTACCTGAGAGGGATGCTGTTAAAGCTCTAGTCCTACTTGCAAGAGGCCATAGCCCTGACTCTACGCAAGAGAGCGACGCCATGTTCGGCGAACCTACTCTGGAAGAGCCTGAGGCTAGCGAAGCCGGTTTGCCGGACCCTAAAGTGCTCTTGTGCGAAGTCTGCGGCAACAACGAGAGGATGAAGTCCCCGGACGGGACCATCACCAATTGCCGTCAATGTCAGAATGCCAACAAGACGCATAATGCGTGCCCGAAAAAGGCCGCGGGGCGGAATGGGCTGCCGAGGCGGGGTGGACCACCGGCCAGCGCAGCCGACCCCAAATTGTGCATAGAATGCGGTGTAAACGAAGGGTGAAATATCTCTCCGGGACCAAGACTAGATATCGCGAATGCTACACGGCCAACAATACGCGCATGGAACGCCTAAGAAGGGCTGCGAGGGTTGCCTCGGGCCAATGCGTGGTCACTGGCTGTCACAGGCTCAGCGACCCCAGTGTGCTGATGTGTAGCGTCCACCGCCAAAAGCAGAGCGACGCCAAGAAAAAACTTCGTGTGGCTCAAAGGGCAGCTGGGATCCCTACGAGCACGCAGCGGAGACGCGCAGCACGGATCGAGAACAACCTCTGTCCCCGCTGTGGGAATCACCCGCCCTCGCCTAGCCTTAATATGTGCAAGAATTGTGTGGACTATACTAGGGCCGCTAATCGACGGATTCAAGAGAAGAAATGGCGGAGGTGGATCGCGGATGGCCTCTGCTCCCAGTGCGGGAAACACCCGGCGTGTCCCGGTTGTAAGCGGTGTCAGCGTTGTAGGGATCATGACAAGACAGCTCGAGATAAAATGCCACAAAAGCAGCACGCCCAAACGGGAAACGGAGCAAAAGAGAGTTGGGATCCCCATAGCTGATCTTCTGAACCCATCGGTAGATGAAGAGGCGCAAGGTACGGGTTCGGGGTGAAGGGGATCAACGCCGGACTCCAGAAGCCTCTCCGATCGATGCCAGTGTCTTTATCTACCTTCGAGCATCATAAAGGTTTCTGCTCGTTACGCACGCGCTTGAATGTGAATGCTCTCGAAGAGAGGGCCATAGCTACGAACAACTCGAGGAGTTTAAACGGGAGTATCTCAGGTACGTATCTAACTTAGCTACCCTTCACTAATACAGACGTTGGCGTATATCGTCTTAGTATCTAACCGGCTGCATCATCCATAACCATCATAACCCTTTCAGTGAACCAGCAGGTAGGAATCTTCTTCAATATAGTTCAGGGGCTACCCATCCCAACTTAATTCCGCGCTGTATTGGAAGTAAAGTGAATATGATCGTCTATCATGCCCAACAGCTAAAAGGGGCAACTGCTTTTGTCTGGTTTACACCTATCCCCCATAGCCGCCCAATTATATTTGACCGGAGAAGGCCAGTATAAACATCTCGCGGTCCCTTTATAAGTTTAACCTGTGGATTTCGACAGTAATCCCCCTTGGGCTAGAGTACTGGACCTGTCACTGAGCATACCTGCTTTGCGTTAGGCTCTGATAATCTGATACGGTCGCTCCCGTGGCGTGCAAAGAGACCCATAATGTACGAATTTGAATGCAACGAGCTCGAGGAATTCCATCTACAGAAAATACCGAATGCGTAAGCCATGAGCAAATTAGATCGCACGATAACCTAAGGGAATAGAATGACCCTCCTCGTAGAGTTCAAAGCCGTAGAAAGGAGGTCTCATCAAAACCCCAAGACAGAACAGGCGCTGCATCGACATGTGTCAACGGCTCAGAATACAGCCCAGCACTTTTCGTGTAAGTCTTTGCGAAGATGTCGTCCAAGTCACAACAAAAGATATTTGTCTACGACAACGCATGCGGAGTAATGTGGCTGAGAAGTCGGGATATGTCCGAAGGGGCATCCCACTAATAATGTTTATACGTTGCTTCTTGTAGCTGCCCAACATCACTCGTGCTTACCTGCCGAGCCTCCAAGCGTTATGGGGCTCAGCAGAAAACCTGCTATTTTTGTCTCTTCGGGACCAAAGCGGTCGTTTGATTGGTCCATATATGTATCCCACCTGCCTGAAAGCGGCGTCTAACTGGTCACATTCACATTCCCGAGCTTTCTGGTACGAGGCTCCTTGCATTGTCGTTAGCCACTATTTTTCTTGACATCTGTGTATCACAGATCTGACATTCGCGGGAGTAGCATGACCGGATTAGACATGACCTAATTGCGTCCTACACCGACGCGGCGGTCGCATGGCTGAGTTGGAACTTCGCAAGTCCTAGACATTCATAGGCGGTCTGAACATGAAAGGAATGAGTTTGAGTGACGTTGCGATATATCCCATGCCATTTGAACTCGCGTCTGCAGTCTCTGATATTGGAAGGGCTCCATTCCCGTGGGCCGCACAGCGGGGTCTGGGTAAAGACATGCTGTCCGTCTCCGTAGAGAGCAACCATGCCGTCCGAGTTCGCCCCACCTTCTGCCAGGATTGAATACCTCTTAAGACTGCGTCTATCATCTCGTATAGTGTCCAGCTCAGCATGCAATGATGTGTACACATATAAGCTAGGATAACGTGAGAAATCCACTCGAAGGACCGGAATGGCAGTGATCCTCATGCTTAAGAGTCTTAGAGGGCGTCACGTTACTGTTGGACACCTACTCCATTCTTGGTATGTTTGTCGCCAACGGCTAACGGCAGCACCTCAGCCACGCTCATTAGACACAACGTACTTATATATCTTCAAGCATATACAACTTCGTAGAATATTATCTTAGAAGCAGCTTATAACTCTAATATTACATTGCGTTTCAGAACCATTGTAGGCCAATAAACCTATTCTCTATAACCTGCGGGCCCCATTTCGGGAAGCTCTTCGACGTTGGTCATTACAGGATGGCTTCACTTAAGAAAACAGTCATTTCGCTGCTCTGGCTTGCAGCTCCTTCATCAGCCCAGTTCAGCTCGGCCCCGCGGCCTCTTCACACGCGGTTACCAAACAGAATTCTACGCCCTAGCATCACGGACGCCGCGGCCCCAGCTGCCCGCACGATAGTCACATTTACGGTAGACGAGAACGGTATCCGGCGAAAAGAGGAGCCTCTTACGACTATGACACCTTCATCAACGCCAACGGTGACGGTGCCTCTGGAAGAACTCCCGCAGCCTACGATGTACAACCTGAACTCCTCGGACGCGGACCGCGGCGAGCCCCCCGTGGGCTACTTCCAGGTCGAGGCGCAGGAGGACGTGTCGATAGAGCAGGCGGCCGTCTTCAGGGGCATCCCGGCCGGCGCGAAGCTGTGCAAGCTGATGTGGAGGCAAGCCGGCAGCGCGGAGCGGTGCTTCAGCGTCGACGGGCACGGGCTCACGGCAGTGCGCCAGCTGAGCGGGTTCCCCGGCGAGGACGAGCCCGTGACCTTCAACAGCCTGCGGGCATTCGACAGGGGCAACGCGACCACGTTTTCCCCCGACTTCTCCTTCTGGCCCGACCACGACGGGCCGTTCGAGCATATGGCGGGCGCCATCACGTGCTCGCAGGAGATTTATCTGAGGATTGCTATTAATAGGTCCTATGGCGACGGCTTCATATATCTGGATCAGGATGAGAAGAATGGATTTTACATTCAGTATACCCTTTGAGAGTTACGCGGTGTTCTTCTCTTGCTGTTGTTGAGATTGGTTGCATCACTAGGAGTTCAGGGGGATCGTAGCTTCGGCGTTACGGGAATCGTGATTTAGCATATCTTAGACTGAGTGGCCCCAGAGACTGTAATGTTCATCCGCCATTATCAGGCATGGATGAGAGCATAACGAAGCCTGTTATAATTGTATCACTTCTCATTTTGCTACCGGTATCCCTTACCGTCGTATGGTGATATGAGGGTTTCAGAGGCTAGCCAAGAGCCATGTTAACATTTCCTTACCCTCAACGACCCATAGGAAGTGAATATCTTTCTGTTCTCGTTTTTAATCGGAAGGACCGCGTGTACCAGTGAGAGGAGCTTCAAGGATGAATAGAGCGAGACGCGAGATATAAGACAAGATGGAAGATGTTCCAATGCGGAGGAGAAGTTCATATTTCTAGCCCCGCGCGGGGCTGAAAGCTCCGACCTCAACCGGCAAAACCGGACCGGGACACACTACACCAAGCACGCCATCAAGACGTCTAGATACATGACATTGCTGGCGATGCGTTTCATTCAAAGCCTCAACCTCCCTTTCCAATTACTCGGTTCTTACAAATCCAAGCGAAGGTATAACCAAGTCGCATCTAAGTAATAACGACCCAAATTATCAACATGTCTTGCGAGTCATCCCACACGCGCGATCACCATCATGAAATCCCCCCGCCGCCCGAGGACGGGTGGCGCAACTCCGGTGTCCAGGTAATTCCTGCAGACAGCTTCGACACAAACACGGCTCAGACGCCGGGCATGAACCGAGCAGCCGCCATCAACCTCGCCCGCGCCGGCGCTCAGAAGCTCTGGGCGGGGACTGTCACCATCCATGCGGACGCCAAAACCGGGGCACATCACCACGGTACGTGATACCTGCCCAGTCGTGCATACGTCCTATATCCTACTCCTTACACCCTACGCAAATGTATCAACCGAGAAGGAAGTCGAACTAACGCATCTTAATTGAGGACATCTCGAGTCCATCATCTACGTGCTTAAGGGCCGCGCTAGGATGCGGTGGGGCAACAACCTGGAGTTCACGGCCGAGGCGGGGCCGGGCGACTTCATCTTCGTGCCCCCCTACGTGCCGCACCAGGAGATCAACGCGCTAAAGGATGAGGACCTGGAGTGCGTGCTCGTCCGCAGCGATGGCGAGGCTATAGCTGTCAACTTGCCGGATGTCGAGCCCGTGGAGAAGCCCGAGACGGTGCGGTGGATAGACCCGACGCACAAGAACTTGCCTTGATTGGGCCGCATTTAGTTAGGAAACAAGGCAAAACAGATGAATTATGCTATTCGCAGATTTGTCCATCGGTCGGTTACCAAACCTGGAATGCGAAGAAGTTGTCGGAGAACATATATAGCTGGATAAGCTCGAACGATTTATAATGATTCGAGCGCCCACGATTTCGAATTCACCAGAAGCAAGGTTTCCACCCTTGGGAGTGTGTCGGGTGATACCGTATGACGTTGATGGGGAAGTCCGAATGCGGATATTATCGTTATTTGTAACCTCGCCCGGAAATCTCAGATGCGTAGTTCGAAGCCCCTATCACGTCGCTATCTAGCTCATTTGCGGCTGGTAGGCCCTGTTTTACAGCCTACCTATGCTGTCCTCTGCGATCTTCTTAGGGCCAGTTCGACCTAGTCGCCAAAATGTGTCTCCGTTGGCTTGCGGGGAAATACCTCCCTATGACCTGCATATTGAAGTTGGCCACTGCATATACCCTATCCATGGCAGGCGTAGTTCCCAGCCCGTTCGATGGCAACAGCGCAGAACGGCATCCCCTCGATCCCCCTCGAAGGGCATGGTCCCTGGCGGGATGCTACAGCGATGATCCCAATGCATCGACCCTGAAAGTTAAACTTGCGACAGTAGGTATTATTGACATTTGAGCCCCAATCGCTCTATCCATGGACACGAGTGTCCTGCTAGAATAATGTTCGAATCTGTTAGATATCCCGAGCGAACTCGAGGAGTGTAGGCAACCGGCGAACTACGTTGCGATCCGGCACTGACATTCGATACTATAGGCCTGCGGTATGGCAGTAGAATTATGTATCCCTGCCTGCAGCCAGACAAACCACGCCTTTGCCGGTCTCGAGGATGATTCTACGTGTTTCTGTGACGTTGGAATCTAAATTTTCTGAGGAGCGCGAGAGGCAAGCGAATGCAGCAGTATGCACCTAATCCCGATGGTACTTTCACACTTCTGCCTGTATAAGAGGTTCATCAGCCCAACTATCCGTTCTGGATATGTTGCTTCGGAGTTTACCATCACCATTCGCCATAACCGGCAGCTAATCGCATAACGTATAGTCCCGTGTGAAAGTGAAAGTGACACTGCCGAAACCTGTGGAAGAACTGGCCGCTCCATCATCTTCAAACATGAGGATGGGCATAGACCGGGGGACCCCATCGGCCTTGGGGCTCACTCTCATCCCGTTTACCAACCCCGAGACTCCTAGTATGCTTTAGCTTCGACGCCTGTGTACCAAGTACGGTGGTAGTTGGCACTACCGTAACTGTCACATCACCAGCGGCTTCTATCACAGCCCCAGCAACCACTGTAACCTCCGACCCGACAGTAACTGCGACTATAACTTCCGATCGGACGATAACTATGAAGATGACGATAGGCGCTAATCTGACAACAATCAGTACGGGGAGGATAACCAGCGGCAGGATGACTGCGACAATATAGAGCAGCTGGATCATCACGATAACAGGAATTGTGTATAACGATGATCACCAAATAGTCACCGTGACCGGACTATCGCGTTTACAGCCACAGTCCCACAAGGAACGGCAACATATAGCCCAACGATAACCGTAACAAGACAATAGATGACGATGATGATCCAAGAGTTATCAAACAAGAGCTGTCACGCCTTCAACGCCTGCAACGACAGCTCCGCAACAGACGACACCCTCAGACTCCACTAGAACTCTGACGAGCATGACAGACGGCAACGGCGGCGCAATCATTACTGAGACAATGACGGTAGTTTCAATCGAAGGCTTAGGCTTCTTGCAACCACATTAACGATCAATAACTCCACCACTACGGTGACCATGACGACAACTGTGGACAGCATCGATCAGCCAGTTACTGTACGGCGATGAACCAACAGTTACTGTAATAATGAGGATGACGGAAGAACCGACAACAGTTACCATGACCTCAAATATGATAGCGACGAACACTATGCCCACCAGACGACATTGGTCTTCCATGGTCACCGCTAGCACGACGGTTACCACCACTGTCATTACGACTCTGAGATTATCTGTTCGCCATCTAGTTTGGGATTGTTAATACCTTTTTAAAGCATGCCTTTGGTGTGCTCATGTTTGCGAATGGGATTTCTCGTTCCTATATCATGATTCAGAGCGCCCGAGTTGTTACTAGTGCCATATAAGGAGCATTGACTGGCCCCCAATATTACAGACTACGAGCGGACCAGCAGCAGCTCTACTTCCGCTATGCCATCAGTTGAGATACATTCCCTTCAAAGATCACTTTCCCAGTGAGTCAGGGTGAACGGCTCAGTCGCAGTGCAACCGCTACGGATACTTGATTCAGCAGAGGAGACTCTATAGAGTCAGTATCTCAACACGCACAAACGTTCTGATTTCTAAGCAAGCCAGCAGTGTGGTGAACATCATCGGCTACGGCCACTTCGATGACTACCTGTATGCAGCCAACTTCGTAGCCAACGCGACCATTATATGAGAATTGGGACATATTGGTTATGGAGGAGTATAGAACCCCTGAATAACGCCTCCCTAGGAACATATTTCAACGCCGGCGAGGTCGACGAGCAAGGCGCTTATTGGGTCTTCCCCCACGGCAGGGAGTGTTACCGAGCCGACCTAAGGCCGAACATAGCGAATTGGGGAAGGATAACGATGAATGGTACCGCGACTGCCCCACATGAAGTTGATGACTGGGTATATGTCCCGGGTGCGGGTAATTATCTCTAGGGACTAGGCTACCCAGGAAACAGGGGCTCTACGCACTTAAGGATTCTCGATCACGGCAACGCAACACGGGCCCAAATGGAAATTTTTGGCAATATAACGGGCCAGAACCTGCGGGCGGCCGCTTATGCCAGCCCTAGTAATACCTTATTCGGGTCGGAAATCAGAGGGGGGTATTTGGCAGTTCCCGCTCCCGGGGTCGAATCTGACGAGTGCGGTTCTTCAACCTACGGACGTGACAGTTCTATAAGCGACTGTGCTAGGTATATTCGCTCAATAGAATCTCCTATACAAGGCTTCTAGGGCTAGAGCCCGGTTCTGAGTGCCTCATATCCACACCATCGAGTGCCCTCGAGGGCCGGCGGCACCGCGGATGCCGGATGATTGGGGAGATATTATAGAAGTGCACAGAGGAGATACGACAAAATACACAACGATACAAAACCAATTGTAACAATTGGTCGTAAGTATGACACGCTGGTGCTCACGGAAGATATCGTTATAATATTTTATTCGCCAAATGGTGATCGAGCCCTACTCCGGGTCGGGGCCCATGAGAGAGAAATCTGTGCTATATCTGCCCGCTCAGCTCCAGTTTAGGTGGCCAAGCCCTGACTTCCTAATGCCAACAGAATTATTTCCCACGGCCTGCTAAAGGGTTGATATCAAGAGGTCCCACGAACAGCGTCTTCAACTATTATTAGCAACCACGTTGTAAAATCAGAAGAGCAAGGCATGTTGGAGGCTCCGGGAACACACCCGAAGGCGCCGTTGTTTCATTCAGAAGTCCGGCAAAGTTTGGTTCGTTATCATAGGATTGCCAGGGAGCCGGTTGCTTGATCCTGGAAGTTCGAAGAAAGGAACTTCAGCAGGAGGTCTGAATCATTAAGCCGAAGTGCAGCGTGGACTACCGCGAATGATTTTAAGGAGAGTTGCTGCAAGATATATCATTATATGTTAAACAGGATAGAAGGATACGCCGAGGAAGCCAGAGTTTGTTATACTTGTATGATCTTTAACGGATTTTATGTTGAAAATTAAGTTCTCACTGATTGCCTCCTTTTATTACGCATAAGTAAATGTTTATTTCGGCTAGTCCAACTCCTAACCCCGAAACCATTCTAGTAACAGGGAAGCAGTTATTAAATACTTTATTAGTTAATTCCCATAGCAGAACTTCCTATACTTGAGTCCAGCGGATTCTCTACTACCCCTATTATCCCTCGCTCCATACACTGCATACGGAGATTTCCTAGAAACGTCCAGGGGTTTATTTACTGACAAATGAATTCATGAATTTTCCCCTCGGATCATGCTGCTATAAATGCAATGTTAGTACCGCTTTGACGTGCCAGAAGAGGAAAGGGGCCGGTAAAGATACTTCCTCGGAACACTACTGCCATCGTCACCTCACAAGGGCGCATAGCAAGGGCGCGGTCATCAGGGGAAGGTCTACAGCGAATGTACCAGAGTGCTCCAAATTGACCTGCTCGTGACCGAACTCGTTAAAATGTATACTATTAGACTTCCTACGAGGCAAAGCGAGGCAAGTGCTCACTACAGCAAGTATACGCAATTCCAATAGGAACTTCATCTCGGGATCCGGAACGTGCTGGCTGCTCAAGAAGGAAAACTAGGATGACCACAACGTCAAGCGAAGAAAATTTCCTTCTCTATAGGTCTATGATGTACCATAGAATTTTCTAAGTTGACGAGAAGTGTCACTTCGTTATCTACTAATCAGCAGCTTAAATCGATTCCGTGCTTTAGGAATTTGGACAGAAGGTGAGGCTACCCTATAGGACGCAACAAGGCTACCCCGAAAGGATTTGTATGTAAAAATGTATAGGATAGGCTTAATCAAGGATGATAGAAACCTCAAGGTGTGTTAATTCATGCTATGTCGAAGCTATGAACTTCCTGCAACAGTTTGGAGGATGTTAAGCAATATATATTCGTGAATAACCGTAGTATTGAGCTGGACATTTATTATGAAAATATCATGTTTATTATTAATTAAGGGGTAAATAATGGAAGTGTATACAAATTTATAAAAAAACGCGTAAGCCGTTTCCTAACCTTAACCACCTCGAAAAGGGGTGAGCCCATTTTTCCGAAGCAAACTTCTGGATTCCTAGACGTGCAATGGTATTCTAGAATCATCACTGGCTTGGCTGTTAGGGAATAGGCATCTGTCGCGTCAATAGTCTGGGTTAAGGGCATATAGTAGTTACCGCTAAGCCATGGAACTAGATCATGGCGGTGCAGTATACTTCACGATATCAGGAATCTCAAGGCATGTTTATGTCACTCCCGAGAGAACGGTTGGAGAGAGCTTAGCTGGATCACAATAATTGGTACGTCCAAACGCTTATACTAGAGCAATTACGTAGAGTTCGAGATAGGGGCAAATGATTGATTCATCAAGTGAGTACCATGTATCATGGAGGTCCTGAAACCATCTGGGACTCTTATTGTAACCGAGCTCGAGAAATATGCTCTTACATTCGAAAAGGCTCAGGGGCATGTTAAGCATAAACAAAAATACCAGACGGGCCAAAAAGATGGATAATGAGGCGCTCACTCTCATGTTAAATCCTCTCCATCTCAGGGTCCCCTATAAATCCTTTAGACAATTGGAAAGCCATGAACCACATTATCCTAGCTTGTAATAATCCTCGACTCTGTGGAACAATCCAGCATGCTAGAAAGGCACGCTTCGGCATGCAATGCCGATGAAGACTGTTGATTTCGGTCGGCGACGAAAACCAGTTGTAAATGGGCGGACTAGGTAGTGAACATGGTCCTACGCGAGAGCAAAGAGTTAAGCTCTTCATGGCCCACTTAAGGGGTAACGTGTATGCTTGGCCGAGTCCGCAAGAAGCTTCTCAGAATCCTGAGGATCCCGGCACCTTCCACTGCCCCGCCATAGGATTTGATGACCCCTATGACTGGGCAACACGTCTCGAGACGCCTCCTATCGACCGCCGCACCATCCTCGCTATGCGCTGCGTTGGACCCTACTGGCTATTCGATTTCGGTCTAGGTCGTGGATATGCATATGCCTGGCCGCATGCTGAAGAGAAGGTATTGCTAACTTGTCTTGC
This sequence comes from Monosporascus sp. CRB-9-2, assembly GCA_004155915.1. Lineage (NCBI taxonomy): Eukaryota > Fungi > Ascomycota > Sordariomycetes > Xylariales > Monosporascus > Monosporascus sp. CRB-9-2. The sequence continues at coordinate 131,364 of QJOA01000065.1, read as the reverse complement.
ATTGGTCACGAACGCCAGTGGGGAACCCCGGCTTCCTATCCGTCCGTTCTCAATGCGACGTCCGACACACACATAGGCGGGTAACTGTGCGCTGCTCCATGGTGGGACATGTTACGCGTCGGTTCAAACAAGCTCCGGATCGTTGACCTGCTACTACGGAGAGAGTTGGTTGCGAGGGGAAGCACCCGAACGCAAAGGATGCGTATAGTTCCAAGTCCGGTGTCACGTCTTGGCAGAACATAATATGTCACCGCGAGGCCGGAAGCCTCGGCGACGGCATGATGTTCAAGAATCCCATGCAATTCGAGCGCGCCCCCAGAAAATAACAGGTTTTTCAGCATAACTGAGCCACTGCGAGTACCTTCACGATATCAACTGACCGCGTCTCGAACGACAGTTAGCCTGTTTTGCGGACACTTATCGGAGAGTAGTCTCAGATCGGTCGGACTACATCCCCAAAAAATACGTCATTCTTTACTTTAATGATTCGCCACAGCTTTTTTCAGGTTGGTTAGACAATATGCAGGTCAGAATTAGCTTACGGGTGATTCGTAGGGAAGATACGTGCCGGGCCTATAAAGAGTCCGGGACTTCGCAATGTCTCCCTAGACAGGGTTTTTGACGACATTGTAGCTGCAGTAGTTTGCGACTAGAAGGCCGATTGGACGGGGCATCATTGCGTGAGGACTTAACTGCTTTTCTATATCCACACCAACGTTATCTTCGATTCCTTCATGAGCCTTTACCAATGACGTGAATATTATATCGATCGAACGCTACACCTGAAGGCATCGGTCGATCTCGTTTCTCTATCTGTATCTGCATATGCTCGTTGTCGTAATTGTGCCTCAGAGTCATCATGATTGGCTTGAACGACTGTCTCCTCATGGATTACGGTTCCATTACGAAATAAGTAGGGAGCTTATAAATCTTCAAGTCGAAATTTGTAGATTCTAGACTTTGTAAGCTATGAGCTCGTGATAGCCAAATTCGATGTCGATCCATTTAAGGGATACGGCGGTTACCGGCTCTTTCATGCTCATCTTTCTCGGCGAATATTCATTGCCGACACTCACGAACTCCGACAAAGTACCTTAAAGTCTACTTTTATCTCATCCTAATTCAAGCCCTGCAAAAATCCATTATCGGCCACGTCGAGGCTCGAGCTGTACCCACTAGCTATGGTTACTAAGGTATCTAGAGATCTTCCGGCCACCTACAAGGGGCTGCTTTTCAAGTCGGCGTCAGAACATGCAACGGTTAATTACTGAGACCCCAACTCCAAAGCTCGATGCGGGCTCCATCCTCGTGGAACCGCTTTTCAGCTGGGTTCGGAGTATGTCAATGAGCTATCTGCTAGGGGGGAACAAGGCGTTAGCTTTAACAATTTTCCTAAAGGTGTAGGCCTAAAACGGAAGCCAGTCAGCGTTAAGGCCTACTATGTCCTCGACTGCCAGAAGGCTACATAATAAGCGGTAGCGGCAAAGACGCTAATCTAAATCAGCAGTATACTCCATAAGCCTTTGAATTCGTGCTGTTTGACTGACCACGAATTTCCCATTATTCCAGATCTAAACCGAAAATGCAGTTACCGCTTATTGTGTAGCCTTCTGGCAGCCGAGGAGATAGCGCTTTAGAAGGCCTACTAAGCTTTTCGTGGGAAACTGATTGGGTTAATATGGGCGAATAAGAAAGAGTACCACCCACCTTCAGAAAATTTGTTAAGGATCCCTAACGCCTTGTCACTCCCGAGCAAGTACACCAATGGAAACCCATGACGTTACATGATCCCATTCCCGACTGTGGGTGGTTAACCGCGGGTGAACCCCCACTTTTAAACAATTAACCATCCCGTGGGTAACCAACAAATGTTATTAACCACAGCTACCTATAACAAACGTAGTTATTATATTGCTTAAATTTTAGCGGTTAACCCGCTAAGTAGCACATTTTACCCACGGACCCCCCATCACCGACCCGTGGGTGAAACACATCCCCCCCCCGGTGGTTTGACGTAGCGCAGTGTGCAAGTCACAATAGCATCAGACTACAAGATCGGCTATTTCCAAACCACCCATTGGGCCGGAACACCCTCAGGGATCCGGTGGTTGGTTAGTATAAAAACTGATCTATCTGGCCTTGCCATTCAAGCGGTAGCTTTGAATGAGTCAGCAATCGGGAGGAAGATTGGTTAGTATAAACCCAGCCCCCGCGTAACAAGATTAGAAGAGGGACGCTGAGGGCCTGCATTCGGTGTGATAAATGATATCTTTAGGATGGACCGTGGTGGCCAAAATAATCGATAGTGTAAGTGGTTATACGAGAATGTTGACATATCAGTTATTTTGATACGCCCTTGCCACGCTGATGCAGGACTAACAACGCCGCTTATGGCAGTACCGCGGAACGGTGTGGCACGCAACCCTTATATGCCCCCATCGACCCCCATACGCCATCGCGCACAATGCATAATCACGCCCTAGTTGAGTGATAAACCCACTCGATGCAGAAAACTCAGCTGGCCCACTGTAAACGCTACCGACATTGTGGGTGGGTCATGTGACCTCAGAACCTAAGTAAATTTCCTGTGGCTATCGTTAGTGGACTTTCCTAGACAATACTACGTCGTAGGAGTAAGTTAAACACCCTAGACACGTACTCTCGACTCATCTAACCTATTCATGATCTAGCGTTTCTCATACACATACAACACATTTTATAAGATATCACTACTTTTGCTAATGCAACGGTTAGTCCTTCAGTTCTTCCTGTGCCACTTGCCGGCAGCGATTACGTCCTAATACGGCTGCGTCATGCGGAAAAAATAGTAACAGCTTCATTTGGAAGCAGTTAAACGGCGGAAACATTCAGATGGTGACGCTAAGGATGTGTATGTGTAATTGGGGCGGCATTACAGTATGCATCCGTAAAGTTAAGAGGAAGCTACCAGCCAATTAGTATGGAGATTAGCGTTTGGTGTGGCCTTAACGACTACCTGACAAGGATATTTTTATTCGGCCTCTTACTCGATAACAGCTTGCTGCCCGAATTCCTATTTTCATTGAGACACATACAACATCTCGTAGATCATGCAACTAAGATTAAAAACTTTTTTTAAAAAAATGTTGACCTATTGAATGATTCGGGTACATGTGCCTGTTATTACTTATGTAATATGATCCCATCTTCTGCTTTGCTCGGCGCAGGGGCTACGGTAGGCCAGTTGATATTTAGTGTCGAGTGGGTGGGGTGTCAGGCAGCCCCCTGTGCTATTCCGTAGCTAGCGTAGAGCGGCGCACCCGTTCCCCTACACTTCAGCCCCCAAACTGTTGGTTGATTTGAATGTTTTGTCCTATCTCCTTGGGCGCCATAATGTGGCACAGTAACCGGTGCGGCAATAACAATAACCGAAAATAGTAATATACTCCACACAACATCCAATCCGTGGTATTAACTGGCTACGAGTTTCCCATTAATTCCAGATATAAATCGAATGTGCAGTGACCGGCTACTCCGTGACCTTATGGCACGGCAGGGGATATACTACGAATCTCCATAAGGCGCAAGTAGCAGCAATTCGCAGGTAACAGCTAACTAGCCCGTTGCCCCATAAAGTAAGTGGGAATGGATTTCCCTCTTTACTATTGGCCCATTTTGTGATGAGCTGACGCTTTGACTCCTCTGAGCAAATAGTGGTGCTGACGGCTTGTAGCCCTTCGAGGATACCAGGTAGGCTGTAGAGCAAACAGTACCTATACAAATTAATTCGATTAGATTGTATCAAGTACACCCCATTCCTCCAGTGTCATCAAGAACATAATACCGCTAGATCTTGACGTACATGTATTCTCCCATTTAAGTTATATGAGAAGATGTACACGAACAAGTACGTCAACTTGATCGATGTACGGCTTGGCGATCTTGGTGCAGGGGTGGCGAAACAACCCTGAGGTTGTGCGCAGTTTGCATGACCTGGATGATCAGCAACACAAAACGGCAGGCAACCCGTTCAAGATGACTCGAAGTCTTTGCTATTCATCTCGCAAGTCGAAGCCGGCGGCAGGTGATACTGACGTGCCTCATCGCGGACCGTAATCACTATGAAAGTTAGCGTGCCTTGCCTCGCGGCCGTGCTATTTGGACTTCTTCGTCCGTCTTTGGCCCAGATTGACCCGGACGACCCAGATCATGGCGTCCGATGGGTCTATCCGCCTCGCGCGGTGGATATAACCTTTCACTATATGGATACTGTCCAAGTCACATGGACTTCCTACTTCGATGAACCGCTACTATACACGTTCTGCACGTCTGACAGCGGCGATCCAATGCGTAAGTCGCCCGTCTTCCGGAAACTCTAGGTCGTGGCCGAGTACCACATGTGCGAAGGCGCGGTCGCATGACCGGCTGCGGGAGCAGCCGCCAAACACCTGGAGAGTCTCAACTAAGCTTTGCCTAGTAAAATCGCAAGATTACGTCGAGCCCTTCAACGGATCGCATGCGATAGTACTGGATTGGACCGATGCTGGCCCGCCCTGCTGGTTCAATCTGCGACGGAACAGTTCTTCTAACTATGGATCGAACAGCGACTGGTGGGATTATGAGTTCAGCCAGCGCACCCAGACCACTCTCGGCCCTGAACCGACCCGTACCCCAACGCTAGGATCGCTTAGCGAATTCACTAGTAGTTCCGTCGCTAGCCCCATGACCAGTCTAGCCTCGGCTTTTACCGCTCCAGCTTCCGGCGCAAGTCCCGAGCCGTCCTCTTCTAATTCGGGGTTGAGCACCGGCGCACTGGCCGGCATCGGCGTTGGGGCCGGTCTGGTTGGGATCGTTATTGGCGTGCTTGCTGTGATGATGTGGGTGCGAAGGCGCAAGAACCCTACCACAGAGTCTAAGGCCCCCAGCGACAGTGGCAACGATCTCAAGAGAGCTTCTACGTGCGGTTCTTCGTCTCAGGAGCCGTATACTCAGTTGGAGGGCGGTGCTGGGCAGCGTGAGCTAAACTCAGGCCTACCGCCGGCCGAGATGCCAACGGCATACAATCAACCAGGGTACAATAAACGTCTTTGGCTGAGAGATATGCTCTAATGGCTCTTAATGTTCGGGCATCTCTGGCCAACTAAAACACCCCGTGGATATACGCCCTATTAAGCCCGCGAAGACGGGGACACTTGTACATGCGAATGAACCCCGAGCCTCGCGCTACTACGAGACGAACACGTTAGAGCGACCGCAAGGAAGACTTACCATGCCAGCCTATTACACTTTAGACGCCATTCCAACAATCAATTGTCTATATCGGAACGACTTGTAGGCTGCGATTGAGAAGAAAAGGGTGCGACAGCTAGACAAGTCGGCATGCCCTTGACTATGGAAGGAACAGCGGGCACCCGGTGCTTTGCCTAAAGCTTCCAGAGAGTCACTCCAAGAGGCTGCGGACGTTACGCGCTTGTACACCTTTATGGGTACAGGCCTTGCAAATGGCTCTTGGGGTGGCAGTGAAGGTCTTATATAGAAGCCACTAGAGGTTCCACTTAACAGAATGATTCGTGAAGAAGCGAGGCACGTTGCCAAGATGAACATGGGATTTGCCGGCTCCCCTGAATATCATACTGATGCTTATATCTGGCGGGTGCTCAGCCACGTACCAGAGAGGCTGTCACTCGTCTGTATGATGCCTAGGGTACGTCTTATGTTATATGAACTGTGCTTCAAACAAGTGCACTGTACCAGCTGCGGCTGAACACTGCATGCCATCTATGATGCGTTTGATTGGGCACCGTATGCAGCCGGGGGTTTACTCCACTTCACATGGCTTTCACCTTAATGCAAGAAAGTATGAGTCGCCCACGAAATCTTTCGAAAGTTCATACGATTAGGGGCTGGTGGCATTGACGTTGCTAAACCAATATCCACAGACCACGTGGCCCGGGGCCCAATCCATCTAAAATTGATTGAAGCCCGTAGGTTTCGTTCTTTGGGCTTCGTCCGATGCATTGCTACATATCGAGTCCTAATATAAGCAGTGTGCGGCTCACATAGACAGCGGAGTGTGGCACCCAAGATTTAGATGATGTCGGGGAACTCTTTCCGCTACCTCCCGCTTGATCCAGAGCGTCGTAAGATCCGTGTTCTCACGCTCCAGCCGGGAGCCTTTGAAGAGCCGCTCCACTGCAGTATAAGCACCACAGATCTCGACACCAGCTCTGTATATAACGCTCTCTCATACGTGTGGGGCGACCCTTCAAGTTCGAATATTCCAGGCAACACTGTGCTTCTCGACGGCCATCCCTTTCCGGTTACCACGAACCTCCTCACGGCTCTGCGCCACCTGCGGCCGCCCGCCGGAGCCGGCGCTACTGCGCTGTGGGTGGACGCAATATGTATCAACCAGCAAGACCTGGACGAGCGACGGCACCAGGTCACCATGATGCGCGACATCTACGCGTCAGCTGAACGGGTGATCATATGGCTCGGAGAGGAGGACGACGAGACGGACGTGTTGGACTCCCTGCCACTACTCGCTACGCAAAACCACCGCCAAGGCAATGACGCGAAGCAGGACCAGCACATGGTAGACTTGGTGAGCCGGTGTACCGGATTCTTCTCCGGGCTGATGGACCGGCGGCCGTGGTTCTCGCGCGTCTGGATCATCCAGGAACTAGCGATGGCCAGACAGGATCCGTTGGTTGTCTGTGGGCGCAAGTCGGTGTCCTGGTCGACCCTCATGAAGGCTTGGAGTTTCGCCGCTAGAGCCGTATTTACGGAGATAGGCATGGTGCGCCGAAAGGGGCAGCAGAGTGGGGGCCAGAAGCTACCGGGGGGGGATCTCACGGGAGAGAACCCGGAAGAGCCAGGAGGAGGCGATATCGAAGTCCTCGCTAAAATAAAGGTCGACGTCCTTGATGACCTGTACACGACGGTAAGATCCCAGGGCGGGGAGAGCTTGCGTAAGCTACTCATAATATCGCGCTCCTCGGAGGCCACGGACCCAAGGGACAGGATCTACGCGCTCCTCGGTCTCCTGAAACCGGGCTCACTCGAAGCAGAATCCAAGGATGCTATCACCGTCGACTACAGGAAGCCGACGTCGGAAGTCTATACCGATGCCATGGCGTATATCTTCGCCCAGGAAGACGGTCCGTACTTCTTGTCCGGTGTATTCCTGCCAGGCGTTTCCGCTCCGGCTCCCCACATTCACGGCCTGCCGTCGACGACGAGGCAACCCGATCTCCCGTCCTGGGTCCCTGACTTCTCGCGGCAGGAAGGTGAAAAAGCTACCCAGCCGGGGGGTTTCCAGTTCCACCCACCAGCAGGCGCCGGCGCCTCAGGGGCAGGGGCAGGGTGCAAGAACGGGAAGCGGCTGGAGGACGAGAGGACACTGCAAATCGAGGGGCTCTTCGTGGACACTATCGAGCAGGTCGTGCCCCTCGGGACGACTTTCGACGCATACATCGCCCAACTTCCCGAACTTGAGTGCCTGGCGTCCGCGGCGAAGCAGCGGCCGTGTCAGCTAGGACCTTCGGTCGCGCCCCTCGTAGAAGGATTCAAGGACAAAGAGCCCTTGTGGCGGGTGTTGATAGCGAACAAAGACTTCCTATCGGGCTACGATCCGGCGCCCTCGTCCTACGAAGCCACCTATCTGAGCCTTCTAAACCAATCTCCTAAACAGCCCAAATTGGACGGCGAGACAGGCTTTGCTCAACCGAGTGATTATGAGCAATGCCTCAGAGGGAACGTCGGCCAGCAGTCTTTCTTCACCACGAGGAGCGGATTCGTCGGGACTTGCGTCCCTGATAGCCGCAGGGGAGATATCATCGCCATTTTATTCGGATCGCCGGTGCCCTTCGTGTTGCGCCCGGCAGCGGAGAGTATACAAATAGCAGGAAGCGATAGGCCGAGTTATCTACTAGTAGGAGCTTCATATGTCAGTGGCATCATGGACGGTGAGATGGTAGACGAGTTGTACTGCGAGGATTTGATGGATTCTACGACGTTTTTCATCCGGTAGCCTACTAGACAAGTGGGCGGATCCCCGGGCCTCGCGTCCCAGCTATAAATCTTGAGATCCTATTCCCGCGGATGCCGCGAAGGCGCCTATGGCAAGCGAATAACTAGTGCATCAGGGAGATGGTCCGCACAACAAGTCTTGGAAAGGCCAGATAGAGACTGAAGCGTAGGGCTGGGTTAGGTGATTAAGCACGTGGTAATATCGGATATAACAAAGCGCTATAGCCTAGCAGAAGATGGGCGTAATATAGATGTCACATCTCGGGCCGCCTTTCTAGAAGTGCCTCTGGGTTCTGAAAGCTACCTCGGCTGTCCCCCTTAAAACCGTTGACAGGATTCTGATAACGCGTAAGGAATGTTCCAACGAACTCCACACCTTAGAGTACAATCATAGTTCAGTCTGATATCGCCGCTATCCAACGCTCTTACTTGATACGCATCCGAAGGCCGAAAGCGGCCTGTCTCCAAATTCTCTAAGCCAGGTCGGCCTCCCAAGCGGTAGTACAAGCGCAGCTTACGCATCGTTTTGCAGCTTAGAACCGGCCACGCCTCACGAGGAGGCATTCGCCGAGCTCACAATATTGCGTATGACGACATTAACCTGCAGGATGAAAAGAGCCGTAATCACCATCTGGATGGCGAACGTGAACAGGATGATCTTGACGTAAAGCACAACCAGACGCCGCCACGCGGCGCGCGAGAAGGTCTTCCAGGCCTCGATCATGGTGATATAGCCGCGCTCGCGGGGGCCGTTCTCGCCCTCGAGGCCGAAGGCACGGTCGAAGGACACGACGGTGCGCGACGCGTCCTCGGCGGGCAGCAGCGAGGCCTGGCAGCGCAGCAGCACGACGCTGGCGGGCACGGAGAAGAAGAGCACGACGAGCAGCTCGACGAGGACCACGGCGAGGACCTTGGCGAGCGAGGACCCGTCAGCGCTGGTGACCATGCCGGGGAGGGGTCCCTCGACCGTCTCGAAGCCCATCGCGTGGAGCAGGGGGGCCGGCAGCTCGTAGGCCAGCACAATGGCGACGATGGCGATGATGTTCGGCAGGGCGGTGGCGCGAAACGCGGCTCCGAGTCCCGGCAACCTGCGCCAGAAGGGCTCCGGGCTCGGCGCCGTCATGACGATGTGCAGCCAGCCGGCCGACAGCTGCACCGTGGCGAGGCAGCCGGCCGTGAGGGCGACGGCGTCCGGCACGTAGGGGATGGCGGAGACGCCGAGGGAGACGAGGAGGGCCACGGTGCTCGAGGCCGTGGCGCACCAGAAGCCTCGGAAGAGGGACCTCCAGCCGCCGATGGAGTGGAGCAGACGGAAGATGGCGAAGAAGCCCGAAGTCACGGGGCGGGATCGAGACAGTCCGCCCTCCTCTTCCTCCACGTCGGCTTTGACTTTCTCGGCGCCGTCATTCTTCTCGACGTCCTCCTTCAGAGAGACGCGCTCGTAGGACGGCGGCGAGGATTCGTCCTCGACGACGGCCAGCGTGGGGAATAACGTGCCCACCGTGTAGTGGAGCTAAAGCCTGGTCAGACCTCGGTTCGTAAAAGAAGAGCGGATAGTGCGGCGCTAGGGACACTTACGAAGATGAGCACCGGCAGCCAGACGACAACGTTGATGACGGCGAGGCCGATCAAGGCGTTAAGGATGCGCAGCAATAGATCCCGCTCGCCGCTCTCGGCCGACCTCTTCACGATAGCTCCCAGAGCATCAGAAGCGTCGAAGTTGGACCGCTTGTAGAGGCCCGCTGCGGCTGCGGCCATCAATTGGAAAGACATCGTGAGTTGTACGCCAACAGGTATTAATCTAACACGAAGCTCGAGGGGGGGAGCCTCCAATGTAGTGTGGGATGATGACGGAGAATGAGAGAAACCAAAGTGTCAGACAAACCCAAAAGAGCGCGCAGGGCGGGGAAATATTCAAGAGGGAAAGGCTCAGAAGAAGCAAAATTGTGCCCTAATATGGCCGCAAAGGATTGTTGTTGGTTGGCGGCGCAGCCCCGTGAACGCCCTCGCTGCCTAGCCAGGTAGGACGCTTTGATCCATGATTTGGGCTGAATCCAGCCATTCTCGCTGCGCCACGCTAGGCGTGAATGCTTTAGACCTTGCTTACTGCACGGGTTACCGACGGCAAATGTAGCCGATCGAATAACGAGAAGGTACGGTACTATAAATATTCCTCGAGGTTTCATACGGTTCCAAGACTATACTACGCTAGCACTGCAGGTTACGACGGTAATGGAATAGGTTCCGCAACTTTGGGGAGATGCGGGATACCATGTTAAGCGCTTGGCTCTAATTCCGAGGTACGATAGTTTCATGATCCCACGTTGGGTGGTTGAGGGATAGAAGTTCATGAATGAAGGGACGACAGATATCCAACCCCTCATGGGAGAGGTCCGAGTTATTAAGATGCCGTGAAGGGAGTGTATGATGGTAAAATGAATATAAAGTTTGTTGAAAAGGACCCTCCAAAAGCCGCCTCAGACCCAATCCCGTGGTGCCTCTGCATGCGCCAACCCAATGCTTCCCGACGAGGGCGAATAACCACATAGGTACCGATGAACCTCGATATACATAAAAACGATTTAGAACAATAAAGCATAGTCGTAAGGCCAGGTTGACTTAAGCCACTTCGCTCCTCATGGCCTCTTCCATGGTAGCCGCCACCTTGAGCTTATCGCCCATGTCCGAGACGCCGCCCTTCTCCCCCGCGCGCTTCCGCAGCACGTTCTCGATGAAGGCCTCGCCGGCCTTGTAGCTGCTCCTGACGAGCGGGCCGCTGGCCACGTAGAGGAAGCCCATGTCGAGGGCGCGCCGGCGCCACGTCTCGAACTCGGCGGGCGTGACGTACTTCTCGACCTTGAGGTGACGCTTCGTGGGGCGCATGTACTGGCCGAAGGTGACGACGTCGACGCCGATCCTCCGCAGCTCCCTCAGCGCGTCCAGGACCTCGTCCTCGCGCTCGCCGAGGCCCAGCATGAGGCTCGTCTTCGTGACGATGCCCTCGGATCCCCGGACGGCCTTCACGTGCTCCAGCACCCGCAGGCTTTGGCGGAAGGTGGCGCGCCGGTCGCGCACGTAGGGCGTCAGCCCCTCGACAGTCTCGACGTTGTGCGCGTAGACGTCGAGGCCGCTCTCGGCGACGACGCGCACGGCGTCCAGGTCGCCCATGAAGTCGCCCGTCAGCGCCTCGACGAGCATGCCGGGCTTCTTGGCCTTAATGCGGCGGATGGTCTCGGCAAAGTGGCGCGCACCGCCGTCGGCGACGTCGTCGCGGTCGACGCTCGTGAGCACGACGTAGCCGAGCCCCCAGCGCGCGAGGGCCTCGGCCGTGTTCTCGGGCTCGTGGGGGTCGAGGGGCGGCGGGCGCCGGCTTGTCTTGACGCTGCAGAACCTGCACCCGCGCGTGCACGTGTCGCCCATGAGCATGATGGTCGCCGTCGCCGCGTTCTTGTTGGACCCGCCCCAGCAGTCCGAGATGTTGGGGCACCGCGCCTCCTCGCACACAGTGTGCAGCCCTAGCCCCCGCAGGTCCTGCTTGATCTTCTTGTAGTTGCTGTTGCCCGCGGGTATCGGCGTCTTGAGCCACTCCGGCAGCCGTGTGATGGTCCGCCGGTTCGAGGCCGGCCCGACCTCCACGGTCCGCAGCTCGTACGCCTCGTTCGCCGATAGCGGGGCGGATGCGGGGGATGATGATGATGACGTCTGCAGGAACTCGTCGAACGATGCTATGGTGGTATCTTTGAAGTACGTCGGCCGCCGCGATGCCGGCGACGCTGTTGTGCTGCTGCTGGGTCTACTCGGTGATTCGGGGGCGTTTGTTGGGATGGTGGCATAGGCTCGGCTGCCGCGGATTGGCGATGTTAACGCACGCTGCAGTGGCGCGCGAATGCGCTGCAACGAAGCCGAAGAAGCTGCCATAGTTGAATCCCCTCCTCCTTAGCCGTGGTTGTCGCGGAAGGAATGTAGTTGCTCTTCGGATAATGTTCTAGGTAGTTTTCCAATCTGTATGCTCAATAGGTGATGCCGATTAGAAATTGGATTGGAATTCTGAGATCGCTACGATTGGCCGTCACGGGTCCGGTCGGTTGGGACCGGAAATCCACAGGAGTCTGACTAACGTAGTGGCGCCCTCCCTGCCTTTTGCCGGAGGCAACCCGCCCGAACCTCCGGGCGGTTGAAAAGGGGGTACAGAACAATGAATACAAAGAGATGGAAGTCGAATACGTTATCAGGGAGATCGGGTTTGTCTATGCATATGTAATTGAAATTTGTTATTTGGGACTTTCTATATCATAGTCTTAATAACTCAGACTGCATGGTACTGTTCCCATACTTCTATAGCGAACCACCTATTCCAAATGCGTCACATCCCCGACAAACTTACTTGTGTCTCAACCTCCTTCCTTGAAATCTCCACCATATCATGGTCCCAAGTGACTTATGAAAGCTTAAACTGGCAGAGCGACTTTGCAAGTCTTTTAATGTTTACCAAGTACACAAAACACATGCAGCTTCGTACTTTGCGAGACTCGATTATGCCCGCCAGTACGGCGGTTAATGCAGGGGCATGAGTGACGGGTTCCAAGTCTGAAGGAGGCGGGGCGGATGCGCGTACTGGTCGGGTGTCGGACAGTCATCGTCGACAATGCCATCATGTCGAATAATTCGTACGGGTCAGACGAGAAGGCAATAGTGACAGGTGTGGACGGCGGGGAACGGCCAGGACGTCTAATGTTATCCCTGGACCGCAGACAAAGCAGCTGGCGTCTGGTAATACGCAAGGGTCCGATGCAGCAACAAGAAAAACAGTACTGGGCTTAAAGTATCAATTCAGGTCTACCTGATAAGCGGTCATCTCTTCCGCCAATCCGCCAAATAAATCACCAAGCCATCGTCCGTCCCCTTTTCTTCCAACCCCAAGTAGTCAAAGGGGGAAGCCAGTGGTACATCTCCGAGGAGGCGTATCCAAAGAGAAGTTTCGAACAGTCAAAAACCAACATCTCAGAACTCAGTTTCCGGTCAAAAAAAGTGTGAACACAGGAAAGGGTGTGTTTCCGGCGCACGGGTTTAAAGTAATTTCCTCCTTCATAGGTAAGCCTCATACGTCCTCGCTCAGCAAGCGTCCAACAACAGGGTATCTCAACGGTCGACACGAAGGGCGTCGAACGGGGTAGAATCAAAATGGGGTATAAGTCGTTCCTAGCTCGTCGCTTGTCATCACCAAACTCCGCGGTCAAATGGCGAAGAATAAAAAGGAGTTGAAGAAATGAACCAGCCAGCGAAAACACAGGCCATGCGCCTCGCCTCAGACTATCTTCTCCCGGTCTCCAGCATCTCATCGGCGGATGAGAGGATTCAGATCTTGCAAAGTATGATGGCCAGCCCCCGATGCCAGTGTGGGTATCGCAAGGTGAGATCATGATCATAATAAGTGTGTGACTCAAAGAAGGGGAATTTCATGACTCGGGGGTCTGCAAGTCTGTTCCAGGGGAGGAAGAAGCCGAGGACTAGCAAAGGCGGTGGTCAATGAATTGCGCCAGGTGCATCAGCGCCGTCGGTTCGGAGCACATGCATCGCTGGTTTATTGAAACATTATGGTTTCATGAAAGAGAAACAACACCAAACGCTCGACACCGGAGAATCAGCCAAGAAAAAAAAGTTGTGGTTGAAGAGCATGGAGAGTCATACTCCCACCACAAGCGACACGAGCACGGTAGCCTGTGGGAAGCCCGCAGTGTCAGAAAAGGGATGAGTTGTGTTTGGGTGCCAATCGTTGCCGTCAACTGAAGTGTTTGGAACGTCTCGTCGCGTGTGGTCTCGTGGGAATACTGAGAGCAAGAATGTTGGTTTTTGACAAAAGAAAAGAATGAAACGATGTCCGCATCGAAGAGTTCGAATAAGGCATTTGAAGGTCAACTTCGGACCGGGGCTCCATGATCCCCTCAACACCGCTGCCGCCCGCGCGGTTGCCATTGCCATCTTACAATAGGGCTGCGGCCACCATACCAGCGACACCGGCGAGAGCCATCTGAGTGACCTGGAGAGAGGCACCAGCGTTGGGCTCAGGGACGCTTGATGTCTCCTCAGTTTCACTGGTAGTCAACGAGCTATCATCTGAGCCGCTAGTTGAGGTGCTTGTCGAGGTAACTGTCGACGTGCTCGCTGAGCTGGTCGGAATGGTGAACGAGGAGCTTTGAGAGCCAGTACCAGTAGGCAGATACGAAGAGGTAGAGTTTATGCTGGCCGAGGTGACGCTACTTGTAGTGAAGCTGCTTGTGGTGAAGCTACTTATACTCGTGGCGGTGGATGTAGCAACCTTCTGCATTGTGACGTACGCCGTCATTGTCATGGTCGAGGTGGCCGTTGTGGTTCCGGCAGCAACTGCCACCAAGGGCAGAAGCGCAGCAGTGAGCATAGATGACAGCTGCATCTTGAATCTTGGTATTCCTCCCAAGGTATATACGGGTGATATGCGCTTTGCGTTTTGCGTGAGTCAACCTCGTCGCAAACCAGAGCGCAAGGTGTCTGTTGATAGAATGAGCGATACTGGAGAGGATAGGTCGTAATTCCTTTCCAAAATCTCTTTCAAATCGTATCCCACGTGCCTCGTGATGTATATGCGTTGGTATATAAGTGTAGTTGCGACTTATAACAGGAACAGGTAAGTCCGTGCGTGATGGTCTGTGTTTCAGCGACTAACAGATATGGTTCAAAGAAAGTGTGGTTATATACTCGATACTCGAGTTGAAAGGATGGTCGCGATCGAAATACTAACGGGTGGACTTTGCCAACGAAGTCCGCGCGGTTTTGGATAAGAGACAGTGAAGTGAAGGTTAGGGGTGACCTAGGAGAAGTCAGAAAATAGAGCGTGTCGGCGGCGCATGGAGGATTAAAGAGGACGGGGAGAGAGCCCACGATCTGGGGAAACTTGGCGTTAGCGCAACAACAGGTGCGGGCCAGTGTGACAAGGAAAATATTGAAAACAATGGGTCCATTGATGGGATATAGGCCTGGGTAACAACGGTTCCCACCCAGCTATAGCAAAGATTTCTTGCTTTCAGTTTAACTCACCAATCAGGATAATCCATCACGACAGCGGCGTTTTTCATGCAGATGGGGCAAATCATGGCGGGGCCAAAAAGACAAAGAACTATAACTCTGGGCCGGTTTGCGCCCTCCAATCAACTAAGACAAAGTCTCGAGCTCTGGGGCTCTGGTATTGGCTCCCTTAATAATACAGTCTGCTATACTAACATTTGTACATTCACCATGGCTGACTTTGAGTCCATGATACCTACCCCCTCTCTTTACCAACTTCGCTCGCTTATTCACTTTCTCATGACTATGATGATACCTGCTATTACCCGTCAGTATATTCCCAGCAAGATGATCTAACCTCGCTTCTGGCTCGGAAAGTCGGTGTCCTCAAAATATCAGTATTCGGGATACATACTAGTAGGTACCTAGGTTCATTGGGACAGGATTGTATCTTAATGGGAGTAATCAGTGCCAGTGATTAAAATAAGGACACCGCTCTTTTTGCCCCTTCTGTCCCATCTGCTACTTCTCCATCCGCGCCCCCAATGAATCCAGTCATGGACAATGAAGAGGTGGGCAAGAAAAATTGTGCACAATTTCAGCTTCAACCAGGCACGAAAAGTTGGTGATTGGCTACGCTAATTTTGGCGTGGTATGTCCTGCAGGAACAGCATCTGTCTGCCAATCCGGGCGTTTGTCTTGCCTTCCGTACCTTGGGCTAAACCCAAAACAGTAATTCCTCACGGAGTCTAATTACCGCCTCCATCATGATGAGGTCCAGTGGTGTATGTAATCTCCGTGGTACCTATGATCTACGCGCCCTACTAGCCAAAGCGCTCAAGCCCGTCAGGTCTTTGCTGAAACTTCCAACGTGCTCGGCAGCCAAAGACTCGTTGAATTTACCACTTCAACCGAAGAGACAGCGCCATGCAATCCAGCAATAGATTCGCAGCCTGACCTTGCGAGTCGCATGCTACTTAGGCACGACACCGCTGCTGCATTACATCACTAAACGTCTCTGGTGGGGCTGGCCAAGTGGCCCAGGTGTTACCAATTACCACCCTCCACGTGCATCTCGCTCATACGCTACCAGTCTCATCGCTGGCATTGCATGATCCAACTGGCCTCGCATGGCTGACATGGAGTGAGTTAGCGGTTCGGATACCAACAAGAAGGATCACACGTGCGGATTGAAGGCGTTGGGATTTGATCCCTGACCTTGCATCATGTAACTTGATAGTCTCTTGATACCCGAAACGTCTTTTTGGGAAACGAACTGCATCCCGCCTCGCAAAAGCATATGAGTGTTTATTCGCCCGGCACTTCAATGCACAGGACCGCCTCGCCTTACGGTCCTCGAAGGGGGGGGGGCCAGTTGGGGGGCATGTCAAAACATTAGGCTGTTACACTCTGGGACCTACACCGCGGCCGAGTCGCGTCAGTCTTCGACAGCACCTAACGGACTCCGAGTTATCTGCCCGGCTCTGAATGGAAACGGCCCGCAACTTTGCTGTCGCACCAAAATTTAAGCTCCTGTCGCACAGACCCTTAACTACTTTAGCATGATTGGAATGCGCAATACCGAAACCACTAGTGAGAAGAGCGAGACATGAGACAATTATTGTTCCAGCCTCCGACATTTTTCGCGCCTATATCTTTCGACCTGCTATACTTGAAGGAGATTACACAGGACTTGTCTGCAATTGTGCATAAACTTAAGTTTCCAATTTCTTAGGGTCCATTCTCCCATCAACCTACCTGTACCCATCGCTACCAGGCTGCATACCTGAGAGCATCTTCTGTGTAAGGCAAGGCTGATCATATTCATACAACCTTCCATGAAAATCAACGAGGATCGATCAGCCTTACCATCTTGCCCCATGTCTCCGACGGTTGGTTCCGCATCGCGTGGTCGTACATCGGCTTTGCTCGATGTGCGAACGTTTTGTATGATATGCATGCGCCACTTAATGCGGCTAATTGCCGATCAGGAACGACATGAACGCCTACGTATCACACATGTATCTTACTGCTGCTCATCGATGCCATATATATATCGTGCTGGAACAACTGTCACGATGCGAGCAGCGGGAATAATATGCTGTTTCCAGAAATCCGGAACGCGGATAAGCAGATCCGGCAGAACTGAGCATCACCAACCTACAACGTCCTGCATTTGATCTACGGTCTAAGTCGTGTGACATTCGGAAGGCCTGGACGAGTAATTGAGTTGGGTTATCCAGTTTCCACGTGGCTTTGCTTGCCTTTGCGGCCACCTCGAACCCAGTGGGTGCACACTAGCAGCCTACTGGGTAGGCATGCACGGTATGCTAGATGCTATGGGGGAGAAGGGTCGTACGAAATAGTATCACCCTGACCGCAATGTCTTTCCTCACAACCAGCTCCCCCCTAGCGCTAGAACTACATGTCAGGGTGATCTAGAAGCCATTCCTCCAAGGAAGTCTGCTTGACGCCGGGCCACCGCTCACAATCCGGCGTCTCGTAGTCTCAGATCCCGTTCATCTTGTACTTGGCGTACGTGAGCCCAATGTCCTCGTGGTGTCCGCTAAGCGGTGTCGACGCGCGCGCCTGCACGAGCATGTCCTCTATTTCTGACAGCGAGCCAAGGCTTTGCCTCTCTAGCCGCGGGCCGCGCCCCTGCTCGTACGCCTCCACCATCTCGAGCGGCGACGCCCGGAAGCTCTGCACACGGTAGAAGCCCCCGTCCGCTGCGCCGGGCTCCGACACGGCCTCAATGGTGTACGCCGCCAAGTCGTCCGCGCTCGTCCAGAAGAGTGCCTTGGTTCCCGTCGCCGAGGTACTGCGCGACGCGGCGTCGATCATCTTGGGCCGGTTTAAGCGGACCAGCTCCCACTCCGGGATGGTGCCCGTAAAGCCGTAGATGGGCTTGATGGTTGAGCTGGTCCTTGCGTCTTTTTGCGGTTTCGTAGGGATGATCAGTCACTCTCGCAAAGGGAATACGGAGAATGGGAGAGGAGTGACTCGTCGAAGAGAGCTACCACTCTCGAAGAAAGAGTTTAGGTAGGTCCCGGAGCAGACTCACCGTTACAGAAGGAAATATAGCAGTCGCACGTCTCGTGATCCCCGAGGCGGTTCCGCTTCCAGTCGTAGTTCCAAGATGCCGCGTGAAAGACCTGGTGCCCACCCCCTAACTATCAAGAACCCAAATCCCCCGCCCTATCAGCAGATCTGCTTCGAGGTCGCTTACCTTCCCGCCGGCGTGCTCGCCGGCGCCGATCAATAGGAGCTGGCCCTCGACCACGGCCTTGGGGTGGGCATGGTAGGCACAGATCACGGCACCGACGCCCTCGACGGTCTTCTGCAGCGCCGCGAGATCGTAGATGCCCGTCATCATGACAAGCCCTCGAGTGCCGCGGAGAGGTCCTCGCTGGGCTTATCCGGGTTCCTTCCAAGATCGCGGACCTGGTGTCCCTTTGCAAAGGCGGCGCGGGCCTGGAGTCGGCCACACACTCCGATGATGTCTGCGTTTAGCGCCGACGTGGTGAGATCGCGCTTCGAGTGATTCATTAGACGATTTCTCCTAAGTCTAGCAAATTCTCTACTATTGAGGTCGTCGAGATCTGGGTTTCCACATTTTTTCCTATGCTGGACGCAGCCTCGCCTTTTATAACTCACGACGTTGCCCGTACATGCGCATTGCCCATTTAATAATCGACGTGACTTTCGGGGGCTGCTCGGAGCCGAAGGCCAACACGAGTCAGCGTCCGAGTTCTTCCCGCAATTGTGCACTTTCGATCACCAATCGCGGGCTGCCTCTGTGGATCCGGGCGTCCACCGTCGGACGCATGCCATCAAGCAGCGCACGATACCACCGTAATCGTTGCGGGGCTGGGTAAGTACCACGGAACCAAGCAGACGCAAGGTTAGAAAAGGTATCTATAACCGTGGACCCAGATCTTTTTGAAGCGGATCAGAGTGTTTTCTTTTCCCTGGTCGTTGTGGACAGCTGGTAGGTGTAGAAAGAGTTATACTGTCCGCAAGTGGCAGTTGCTGTTTGGCAATAATGGACAGGGATCGACTACTTGTGCGAGTGGGATCGCCTATAGGAGTAGATTGAGTGTGAAGTGAGGATTTGGCCTGCTTAGTCCCTCCGAGTTTACTTATAACCGCAAGATGTCTTGCTATGACGACGGTATGTGCTGAGAGCCTCGAATTTGAATGCTCTAAGAACCAAGGGGTAGATGGTTAATTATCGTGGCCTATAACAGAACTCAGAATCATATCCATAGAATACTTCGGATTACTACTTTTCTTTCAATAGCTTTGGCCATTTTGCGTATAGTTGTCGAATCTGGGAGCCCCTCTATGTGAGATAATAAGGCATTGGAATATTCGACTAAGGGGACAAGTAACGACGATGGCGAGTTAGAGCTACGAGCGAGTGGGCCGTATCGTAATGAATATTATTAAGCACTGGGCGACTATATAGTGAGGCCCGACTTGCTGCCTCGCACCCTCCTCGTCCCCCGAATTGCCTAGCTCGTCTCGGCCTCAAGCAGTCTACACCCAACCTCGGCTTCTCAAACCGGCACGACCGCTAAGCTCGTCACCACAGGTCCCTCAACTCATGCCTCGGCCAGACCTTGTTCTTAGACGGGTCGGACAACTCCCTATCCCAGGCCCACTTCTCCCGGAGCTCCAGCGCCAGGGAGCCCTCGAGCATCTGCACGACGTACTTGCCGATGACGGGGAGGAACTTCCAGCCGTGGAACGAGCCGCAGGTCGCCACGTACAGCCCCTCGGCGGCGGAGTGCGGCGAGACGATGAAGTCCGCGCTCGGCGTCAGCGCCTCCCTACGTTAAGTTTCGTTATCGTCAGTGGAATTCCTCTCTGGACACGGAAGATACCGCACCATCCACCGAAACACGAATAGCGAAGAAGGGAGGAAAAGGGGAAGGGAGAGAGAGGAGATGGGTATCCGGTGCTTCTTCCGTCTATCTATCTTACCAGCAGATGCGGTGCTGCTCGATCTTCCACGACTCCCCCTGCTTCCCGAACGTCACCTTGTTCGCGAAGCTGACGTCTTCCTTCAGCGACTCGGGCACCTCCCACTGCGCGTAGTCGCGCTCAGGGGGCGGCGCCGATAGCTCAGTCCCTGACGGCATCTTCTGCGTGTTCTTGAATATGTGTTGGCCCCACCATTTCAGCTGCCTGTCTTTGTTCGGGGGCAGGCTCCCGTTGCTCGCGCCTGCGCCATGCGGGTCAGCTAACGATGCGCACCGATTGGTGTGCAGGGCAAGGGGCTCGGTCAGGGGGCACCCCTTAAAAACGGATGTCGCGTGCAAGATATGCCATCGAAGCAGCCGAGAGAATATTTATGCCTACCTCTCTCGGGAGGGTTCTCCTGAATCCCCACAGGCATCCCCCCGAACCTGTCCATCGCCTCGTCACCAAGCACCGTCAACCCGGTCGTGACACCAGCGGCGATGATCCGCCCCCCGGCCCGGAGCGCCTCTATCCCACTCCGCCGCGCGCTCTCGTCCAGCAGCTTCGGGGTGTAAGACCCGGTGCACAGCACGGTGCGATGCCCGCGCAGCAGGCGCCCATCCTCCGTCTTGATCCCGACGACACCGCGCGCCGTCCCGTCGGCGGCGCCGTCGCCGCCGAACTCCAGCGCCGCGACCTCGGCCTTCACGAACCGGACGCCGAGCTCGGCGGCCCTCTCGGCGCCCCTGCGCAGCGCCCCCGCCGCGTCCGCCCACCCGCTCGTCCGGTTGACCAGCACGCGCTCGACGCCCGCGTAGTCGGCCTCGGCGAACACGCCGCCGTACAGCTTCCGGGCCTCGCCCACCGGCACCGCGGCGATGAGGCCCTCGTCCACCTCCCGGCCGCGCCCCAGGCGCCGGTAGTTGTCGACGACGGCGTCCGCGAGCCCCGTGCGGCTGATCCAGAAGACGCCGGACTCGGTGTAGAAGGGGGCGAACAGCGCCTCTTGTTCTTCTTCGTCGGTATTGCCGTTGTTCTTGTTGTTGTTGTTGTTGTTGTTGTTGTTGTTGCCGCCGCGCCAAGCGTCCCGCGCTTCGAGCGCCAGCGCGCAGTACGTCGGGTCCGCGTAATCAGCGCGCACGACTTTGTTCCAGTCCCAGGAGGCGGCGACGCGGGTGGGGGCGTCGGGCGCGTCGCGGTCCACGAGCGTCACGGTCACGGCCTTGCCCTCTTTTTTTTGCCTGGCGGCAAGGTGCAGCGCCGTGGAGACGCCGAAGACGCCGGCCCCGACGATGAGGTACGACGGGTCCGCGGCTTGCTGTGTGGTGGCGTCGGTCATGATACTTGGGTATAGATAAAAGACTAAGTCCCCGGTCCGGTTTGGTCTGCGCTCCTTCGTATCCGTGCTCGAATGTGGTCCAGTGGGAATGTATGCCGTTGCTTAATCCGGTGTTAGCTAGGGAATCGGGGTATGTACCTAGCTCAGAGGTCTCGGTCCGAGGACGGACGAAGGAGGGGCCGGCCGTTCGATGAGTTGTCATGATCGCGGGGTAGCGGGGTGGAGATCGTCGCATTCCGGCGATGGTTTTGAACTTTCTGCAATCCGCTTAATGAAGTTACGCAATCAGATATGTACTTGGGGTTGGACATCCGTTATTGGACTGAACCATGGTTGCCACTGTGAAGCGAAACATGCATGACAGCATACTCCGCTTAGTTTGGAAGTAGCTGGGTATATCGATCATGAATGATATGAGGCTCGTAGGGAGCGTACGATATTACATAGCACGTGATATATGTGAACAGGAAAGTCCCATTCACCGTACCACGTATTTGACTAGAACGAGTTGCGAGACAGGTAGATTCCTCTTACGACACTACTTGCGGTTACCGTAGAAGGCTACAGATACGACGTGGGACCTGGTCACTCCTGATCAACGGCCTTATTTATTATTGTAGATATGACAATGGCCGCCAGGCCTCCAGTGGGTGTCACTCAGGGGGTCTGTGAGAGACTGAAAGATCCTCATCAAAGTGGATGCTTCGAAAGCCCAAAAGATCAAAATGTCAATACAAGGGCTTATCTTCGTCAGACATTTGCCACAGCCTGGCAATCTCGGTTTCGCCTGTTACGAAAGGCGGAACTTGCCCTACGTACCGTCGTCGAGAATGCTTGCACAACGGAATGCAGCGCGGCTGGGCCGATGCGAGTCCACACGCCACGTCTTGGAGTCAATGGGTAAGCAAAGGAAGATTGAACTTGACTGAGTTATTCTGGGTATCTTATTTCAGACTCGTTATCGTCAGAAGCAGCGACTTCTGTACAGTGGTCTCTTATCGAGATGAGGGACTTGTAGAAGCACCTCTCAAGAATCTGAGCACTGGTTTCGGCATAACCTGTTTGGATGTTGAAGAAAGCAAATAAGGTCATTAATAGTAGCCGCAGCCAGAGCATATCTGTCGATTCTGCGGGCGGATTTGTTCGTCAACTTTCTGAGAACCGATTTCAAGCCGTCGTGTACTCCGGTCTATCGGAGTCGGATAGACACTTCCAAGCAGCTAACCATCCTCTTCCTCGTCTCATCGCCCATGGGGAACTCCTCGTCTCCCTCGACGATAACGTCGTCGACGGCACCGACGCTGGTGGTCCGCAGCTGGACGACGCAGTCCCTCTGCTTCTGGAAGAACGAGGCGACGTTGACGGCCTTCTCGATGGCGCGCCCGGTGGCCAGCACGAGGACCTCGCCCGCGTCCTCGAGGCCGATGCCGCTGGTGCTGCTGTTGCCGCCCTGCTGGCGCCGCTGTATGGCGCGGACCCGCTCGTCCAGAGACGCGTTCTTCCTGCCCGCCAGCTTGTTCGTGAAGGCATTGTTGGCGTACGATGCCTGCCGCAGGTTTTTGTCCAGCTGCTTGCGCACGCGCGCGGTGACGGACCGGAATGGCGACTTGGTGTTGATGTAGATGCGATGAGCCGAGTGGGTTGATGGCGCCCGCTCAGATATTCGACGCTTCACCACCTTTGAGCCTAGTGATGATGGTGAGTCGGCTTTCGGAGGGCAATTTACATATGTATTAAAGTACCTTTTGGTATAGGTGGTAGCTTATTGACCGAAGCTGCAGCCTTTTCAGGCAGCTGGTCATGGGTTTCCATCTCGATATCTTGGCCAGTCGACATATTGATGATATCCGACTATATTTCGTAGTTTCCAGATCTTGCTGTCTCTCACCCACCAGGCAGACAGTTATGACATGCAGATCTGAAGGTCTTCGCAAACATATCAGTGAGGTGAGATGACTTCGTGCTTTTAGCAATAGACGTGGACATTCACGACATTTTGCTGCGCTTCGAAGCTTGTCACAGATGTTGTTTCGGGTCGTTCATTTACTGATTACAGCTATTAATGTGGGGCAAAAGTAGGTAGACTAAAGCCCCATGAACACATGCTTTGTACATGAGTACATAAATCACCGCCTGCCCGGTGGAGGGCTACAGCTGCCTCATGTCCGTCACTGAAGCTCCCCACAATTCAGCACTAGACTACACAGCAGGGACCTGCTCTCTTGCTATCGTCATACCAATCGTCTCCCTTCGAATGACCTAATCCAATATGGCTGCCTATAACAGCCTCTCAACCATACAGTTAACAGAATTCTAGAGCAATATGTCTGTTGAGATCTGGCCTCCCATAGCTCCAGAGCAACTTAAAATCGAAGAGGATGCAACTCAGGTACGATGCCTTCTCATCTTAACGCCCGTTCCCTTCCCTCCCCAGTGAAGCCCGTCCCAGGTCATTTTTTTGATACCCCTTTTCTTCTCATACCCGCGAAATCCTTAAGCAAGAACCCGCCATGAATATCGTGGAAGACGACTTCGTCCTCATACCCGCCCCTTCCCTCCCTACAATGCCCGCTCCCCCATTTGAAACCCGCAGTAACGGATCCTCCTGCTCACCACCACCACCACAGGCGCGCGAGCTCACCTGGCTGATCGGCTCGCTGCGCTCGACGCTGCGGCAGCTGAAGCACGGGTTGGAGGAGTGCTACGCGCTGCTGGCGCCGGTGGACGGGCCGGGGAGCACGCTGGCGCTGACGACGCCGCGGCACGAGACGGTCAAGGGCCACGTGACGCGGGTGGGCGCGCGGCTGGTGCGCGGCGCCGTGAGCCTGCGCCTGCGCACCCTGCCGCCGCAGACGCTGTCCCTGTCCCCCGCGCGCCCCATCCGCCTCGCGCCCCTCGCCACCCTGCACGCCCTGCTCACGCGCTCCGTCGACCTGCTCGCGCTGTGCTTGAGTTACGAGGACAGGCGGGGATCCCTGCCGAGGGGCGCCGAGGAGGAGGCGCCCTTCCTCGCGGCCCAGCTCCGCGTGCTGGCGCAGAACCTCGCGGAGTCGTCGGCCATCCTGAAGGGCACGCCTCCGCCCTCGTCCGCTTCCTCCGAGTCCTCTTTCTCCTCTGCCCACCGCCCCGGCAGCTCGGCGTCGGCATCGGGGCCAACGGGCATCCGCGCGCTGGAGCTTGGGGCGGGCGTTTTGGGGGCGGGCGGAAGTTGGATGACGCACTCGGCATCGCTGTGGCATTTCTCCGACCCCGCACCGGCCCACGCTCACGCGGCGACGACGACGACGCGCCGCAACAACAACAACAGCAGCAACAACCTGTCGGTGTACCTGACGGTCGAGGACGCGAGCCTGGTACTATACGTACGGGCGCTGGAGCCGGCCGACGCGCCCATGAACTTCGGCGCCAAGCTCGCCTTCGCCATCGGCACGGCGCGGCGCATCGAGCACGACGAGGCCGAGCGCGTGTTCCGGTACGCGTGCGACGACGAGTCGCGGCCGGGAGGAGGGGGCGACGGCGCCGCTACTCCTTCCTCCACCGCTACCCCTACTATCACCGGCATCGGTACTGGTGCGGCGGGCAGTGGGAAGGGACATGGGAGTGGTGGTGGCGACGGCGACCGGGGTTCGGTGCAGGATGACGGGGAGGAGGAGACAAGAAGGAGGCGGCACCTCGTGGACGTTTACGTGCGCGAGAAGGTGCGCGTCGAAAGCCCCGACCCCAGCCTCCTTTCGCTGTCTGCTAAGCTGGGCGCCCTGTCCAACACGCTCACGCTGGCGAGGCGGAACCTGGCCGCCGTCATGGGCGAGGAGTTCGAGGACTAGTCTAGGAAGGAAGCAAGACGGGTTCGAGGGAACTATGTGCAGTTGGAGGTCTGATTAATGTGTCTGGTTGGCCGCCGGAGTTCGGAGTTAGTGGATGCTAGTTTTCCCCTGATACCAGATTTTTACCCGTATGCATAGGCATCCTTTTCATCAGAGTCTGAACCAAGGAGTAGTTAACATGGTTTCCACGTTGAAGCTGCCATTAAGCTTTTAGAACATTCTAATTAGCATATATGGCAATACGTCCCCGTCTAGAGTCTACCGGCATATTGATGAGGATGAAGGCTCTGTCTCAGATTCTTCGCATAACACGACCAAATCCAAATGCGGTTCGAATTTAGCGTAGCCTGAGATACTCTCCTCCCCAGCGACTATCTGGAAATCAATCTCAACCGAATACGCGCGCCTGCTCCGCGAGCCCTTCTGTAAAACATCAAGACCTTTGACTCGTTAAATAACCTTAAAACCGGGACCATCGCACCCTTACACGGAACATCACTCAAACTCCAACTCAACAAAGCCTAGGAAATAGCAGACTCGGTGAAAGATGCCGTAAATATCAGCATAGCGGCCAGGTCAAGGCCTCGGGCCAACCAGAGTTGGTAATCTAGTCACGTCCGCTTCTCCTTGTCTTATCCGACAGGCGACCACGGCATCGGAATCATGATCCTCGACTTCATTGACTGGATCAGCGGGACGGTCTTGTGGACCGTCTCGGCCCAGCCTTCCTGCTCCCAGCTCTGCTCGCGGCGTACCTTGCGCTCCTCCAAGTTGGCGAATTGCCAAAGGTGATGAACGGTGTTCAGGTCGCCAATCTGTACGAACCAGGCGCCCACGCCTTCCATCACCTCCCTCCGCGCCTTCAGTCCCCGTCGCCAATGAGTCTCCCACTCGAGCAGGTTGCCAGGGTGCAGAGTGTAGGAACGCAGCTCGAAGACACCACCAAGCTGGCGCGGGGCTGTCGTGGGCCAGAAGGAGAACTCTTGCATGATGGAGGTCCTCTTCGACTTGATAAGCGTCTTAAGCTTCCTATCGAATTCGGGGAAGTCGGGGTGTCGAGACATGGAGTGGAGGGACTGGTGGTAGCCTTGGTAGCGCTGGTATTCCCAGATGTGGACTGAGACTCGTCAGTGCATACACGCAAATAAGAGGCTTGGCACGGAATAGCCGCTCACGTACCGAATGTGTCGCAATCGCCCACCTCTGTCCGCCAGCTCCCCACGAGGTGAACCTTATTCTCCTCTATAGAAGCCATACGAGGGTACCAGCTGCCCACTAGCTGTATATACTCGTCTACCTTGTCCGGTTGCACCTCGTGAAAGACAATGGAGTGTACGTATTTACCCCGAGCTAACACCGCGGAGAAACTGGCCTCGAGCTGGGCGTCCAGTTCTCGTCCCTCTTTGGTGCCATAGACGACCCTGTTGAGCAGCGAGTCGGGCCTGTCAGTTTGGCGCGCTTTCTTTGCTGCTTCGGCTCTCTGTTCTGTAGCAGTGCCCAGAGTCAGATCAATTATCAAGTGGCGATGCCCATTGAACTGAATGTATATACGAAGCATGCCTAGAGAAGCTACGAGGTGTGAAGCGAGGATCGCACTTACGCTCTTCCTTTTTCTTCTGGGCCTCTGCTAGCTGCTCACGGAACTGCTTCTGCTTCGCATTGAACGTTTCGACGCCATCAGCAGTAACATCGGCCAAAGAAGGTGTTCGGTATTGCGCAGCTGTAGAGCAGAAAGGTCGCATGGACCGCGACGTAGTCCTCGCGGCTGTTCGCGCCACCTGACGAGTCAACATGGCGGTCGTATTTGGTGTTAGGACTGGACGAAGAAATATGGCAAGGGACGATATCGCACTAATGAACCGATCGCGGAATCAAGGAGGTGACAATGCAGTGGTATTATTTTGTTGCTGTCGCCAGCTTCCTTAAGCGGAATCGAAACTCTTGAGAGAATAGAAAGAAGGATGGGGATGGAACGCAGGAATGGAGTTGAGGTGGTGCGAAAGGCGTGAAGTTCGAAGCGGTACCAGCTCCGGAGAGCTAGGAGTTGCCAAGTAGATAAGTGTCTCGGTAATCCGTAAGTACCGCCTGAAACGTTCCCTATGGGAAATAATGGAAGATATATTCAAGTGTCAGGTAATTGGCTGTTTTAACTCCCCCGCATTATAAAGAGGAGAGATTCCAACGGTAACTGTGGAAGCTTTGGAGCCGGAGCTGACAGGGTCAAGCTTCCCCCAGGTGTGTGCATCTGGTCCCGATGGCACCTACTAAGTATGATGTCACAGAGGATGGCTTCCTATTGGCCTGCCGGACAATCGGCGAAACTTGGCGCCGGTTGCGGAGGCTGCCCACTGCTGACCCCTGGCCGCTTGATCCAGAGCGGGGCGGAATGAGACCAAGCGCTCGAGCCACCGTGATAACCGGCTTTCTAGCCTAAGATATGAGGCACTAATTTCAAAGGCCATCGGCTCGGAAGAAGCTTGCTTGACATTGACGGAATCGAAAAGTGCTTGTCTCCGGAACATCGCGAACACCTTCCGCTTCACCAACCCCAAAATCAACGCTCTCTATACCCTCGCATATCCCCCCACTACGACCGTCACGATGATGTGGTTCGGAATCCACCCGCTCAAGAAGTTCCCGACGCCGGTCCGTACGTCAATTGCCTCCTCGACAAACCCGCTCTCTCTTTGACGCAGTTACTGACATGTGCCACAGTGAAGCCGCTGCGTCATTTCTGGGTTGCCGGTATGCCGTGCTCCCCGTGATCGCGTATATGGGATCGAGGTTGGGCTTGGTATCTGACTTTCCACAGGCGCTGTCATCCTATACGGTATCAACTCGGCGGCGAACTCCATGATGAAGTGTACGTATCTGAAGATCTGAGGGAATGCCGGGGAACGCGTGCATTGACAGATTGAGTACAGCCGACGAGTGGAAGAACGATCCGCGCAACCCTCACGCCAAGGCCGCCAGCCACTAAGTTACGATCCGAGCGACGCCGAGGGGCAGGAGGGCATTAGCGACGATGTTCGGGGAATCATTATAGACGACCGCGGCATTTCGAGCGACGGACAAGGCGGCATTGTACCATAGACGTTGCAGTTCGCGACCAATTGAGAGCTGATCCCAACTAGCAAGTTACTTCGCTTCGTCCTTTAAGTGTCCATACGGATGGCTCGACTTGCTTGAAATATGGCGGTTTCTCCCGTTAACCTTCGCGGAATCACATTGAGACCATTGGATTTTGGTCTCATAGAAAGCCATTCACGTCGACCTGGGGCTGTTGTAATACTTGTATACGAAAATACGTGTTGGACCCAGATAGGGACGTCCGCATCATATGTCCCTCCTAGACACGAATGTCATGTGTCCCTAGTTACTCAACCCGGATCTCTGCTGATTATATCCCGACACGGTGCTCTTGTCTGCCATGTCTCCGTCGGTATCCTGGTTTACGGAGTCAAGTATCGTATTTGCGTCTCTTTGCTCTCTATCAAGATGGAACCTGACATGCCATTTTTTTCTGCCCGTTCCGGCATATTTCTGTAGATGCACGTCACCCGCCGCCCGAAAAACAGAAGCATTATGCTCATAATTGCGACTAAGAATACCCATGCAGCGAGGCCAAACTATTACTGAATAATCGATTATGCTTTGGTTTGTGTCTGGTGATAGGAAGACCCATCTATCTCATCCCTTCGGCGGCGACTCATACCGCTTAGAGCCGAGAGTCCGGCTCATAATTGTTGAAAACGCAACCATCTGACAAATATCGACTCAACAACTCATAATTCACCATCCACTCCCAATAAATAAAACCCACAAAACCATATAAGATTCATGGTCACGCCCTATCGGCCCATTGCGATTTCTGTTAAGCGTTGTTTTGCACCACGCCAGCTCCGTCGCCCCTACGTAGACTCACGGATGGCATCGGACGAGACGCAGCCGAGCTCACAGGAGCCGGCGGCCAACAGCAAGGCAGCCGAGAGGGGCGCCCCTAACGGCAAGAAGGAATTGAAGATCCTCATGCTGCACGGTATGAATGACCTATTATTCGTATGAGATGAAAAGCTACATGCCTCGTGCTCTCGAAGGCGCAAATTCTTTTTCGGCATATTTTACTTCCTCACCCGACCCATCCTCACTCACACTTCGCCCCTCGCACCCTCCCCTCCACCTACCTTACATATCTCATTGCTCGCCTCAGGCAACCGCCACAGCCCAGACTAACCATCTTCTAGGCTACACCCAATCCGGGCCACTCTTCGACACGAAAACACGGGCGCTGGCAAAACTACTAACAAAAGCGCTCTCGCCGGCGCCCTTCAACGTGACGCCGCGCCTCATATTCCCGACGGGTCCGCACCGGCTGCGGGCGCGGGACATTCCCGGGTTCTCCTCCTCCTCCTCCTCTTCCGCCTCCCGCGACGGCACCGCGGGAGAAGAGGAGCAGGACGACGAGGACTCGGACAGCTGGGCCTGGTGGCGCAAGGACGAGGCGAGCGGGACGTACGCGCGGTTCGAAGCGGGGATGCGGCGCGTGGCCGAGGCCATAGGCGACGCCGGCGGCGTCGACGGCGTGTGCGGGTTCAGCCAGGGCGGGTGCCTGGCGGCGCTGGTGGCCGCGGCGCTCGAGGGGCGGAGCCCGCCCGCCGGGTGTCCATCTCCGTCCCTCCCCGCTTCCGCTTCCGGGGCAGCAGACTGGACCTGGCTCGACGACCTGCGCGCCGCGAACGGCGGGCATCCCTTAAAATTCTGCGTCGTGTACAGTGGGTTCTGGGCGCCGGTGCCGGGCTTGCAGTGGCTGTACGGCGGATCCGCCGGGGATGGGGCGGGGAACCTGCCCGAGGAGAAGAGCAGGATGATCGCGACGCCGACGCTTCACTTCCTCGGCAGCCTCGACAGCGTCGTCGAAGAGGGCCGCAGCCGCGCGCTCATCGACCGGTGCCGCGATCCCGTCGTGGTCGAGCACCCGGGCGGCCACCACGTACCCGTGGCCCGAGATAGAGTCATGCCGCTCGTCGGGTTTCTGCGGCAGGTCGTTGGCGGGCAGGGGAAGCTGTGAGCGGGGGGTTGGATGGGAGGGCTTCCCTGGGTATGGAAAGGAGGCCGAGGGGTCTTAGGGGGAAATGTTTACGTCACGCCACCAACAGATAGAAAACTATAGAGGACCATAGATATGTCAAGTTTTAGCGAGTCGTTCCAGCTCTACATGGCATTAACTGCCCCATGGTATTGCTCTGTGGCAAGTGTTATACAATCGCGTATATGCGACTTCACTGCGATACCATCCATGCCGTAATGACTACCCGCCGGTCTCCTACAACCGAAAGGCGTCGCCCGGCTATAAATCAGCTCAAACCATCTCTTGGGTTTGAGTTTAGGCTGCCGCCTTCTTCTTCCCCTTTTTCTCCTTTCCGCCCTTGGCCCCGGGCTGGATCCGCGCCATCATCTCCTCCTTAGTAATGAGATGGTCTACGCGCTCCAGCAGGCCCAGCAGGCTCTTCATGTTGGAGCTCCACTCGTTCAGGACGTCGTCAACGTCCCTCGGCTTGGCGAAGCTCACGATGCGGGCGGGCCGGTCGATGCGTGCGTACACCGTCTTGGAGCAAACGAGCTCACTGATGTACTTCTCCGTCTCGTCCTCCGTCAGGTCGAGGAGCTGCGTCAGGCGCTTCATGCCGATGCGCGTGTAATACTTGGCCACGACCCTGACGTTGTGCTCGATGACGCGCTTGCGCAGATCCTGCCATCGCTGGTGGGCCTTCTCGTCGCCGGACTGGTTCGGTTGGCTGTCGAAGACGTCTGTGCTGCAGAGGTGAGGCCCGAAGAGCTTGGCTACCTCGGGCCACCGCATGAGCTCGTGCACTGTAAACAGCTTGAGAAGTTGCGCGTCCGTGGGGACTTGGGAGTTTCGAGAGTCTCGGTAGACGCGGTGGAGGAGGTCGTGTTGTTCGTTATCGTGAGGAGCGAGGATGACGAAGTAGATGATGCGTTGAAGTACCTGGCTACTGTTAGCCGGGAGATGTCAAGGGGTCAGAGCGAAGGGTTACTAACAGGTTGTAGCTTAGAGGGATCTTCCTCGACAGCCTCCGTATCTAACACCTGCCTGTAGTGCTTGCAAACATCCAGGTACTTATCGTCATGCTTGGCCAGGACAATCTGCTGCTCGTAGTATCGTAGCTTCAAGTCGGTCGTATCATCCTCCTTCTCCTCGGGCACCTCTTCCCCCTTCTTCAACTTCTCTTCCCGGTCCTTCTTCTCTTTCTCCAGCTGTTCCGGAGTCTTCTTCGGCTTACGCGAAAGGTATCTGGTGCTGATCTTGCGGCTGAGGATACCGGCTTGCGTCCAGTCGCCGTTCTCGATACAGAGAGCGACTTGTGCGAGGATGAACTCAGTCTTCTCTCGCCTCTCCATTGAACCGAATGTCTCAACCTGCAGCTCGCAGAGAATATCCATAGCCGCCTTGAGATCGCCCTGCTGCTTCTTGATATCGGATAGAACCTTGGTCACGCGCGCCCGCTCAACCTCGACGAAGATCTTGCCTTCGGTGACGGTCCGCAGGGTCTCGATGACGGAAAGCTTGGTCTCTAGGTTCGGGGTGTCGTCGAGGAACTTCATGACTGTCTGGACCATCTTCGTAATGGCCTGCTTGAGCTGGCCATGCTTTTTGGACAGAACCAAGACTTGGTCGTTAAGCAAGCTCCAATTTCCGGCATCTTTGCAGATCGTGCATATCGCGACTAAAGTCCTCGATGTGGAAGCCAGATCTGATGCCTGCGGGGAAGTCAATATCTAGGGCCGTAGAGAGCCAGGCACGAGATCAGCCGTACCTGTCGGGCCTGCTTCTCGAAGACGGTAAGCTTCTCGATGGCGGCTTGGATGTCGGTCTGTCAGGAAGGCATAATAGTTAGCAACTACGAACAGAGCATGTATATACATCCCCAGAATTGAACGTGCCTTGGCGAGGTTCTCAGCCTCTGGGATCAGTTTGTCAGCCTCCTTGCTGAAGTCCTTCTCGGGCTTCAGCAGTCCCTCCGACATGATGTAATGTGACTATTATGGTCGGCGTTTGGGAAATTGGCAGATTCGAATAGCTGAAGAGGCAGCTCGCTAAGGGGTAGCCGTATGTTAAAAGATGTCGGACGGACGGTGAGGGGATGGGAGAGACGGGGAGATGGATATGAGGCAAGGCCAAACAAAATGATGATGGTAAGGAAGCACTTCAGTATTGTATGAAACTACATACAGCTGCAGGCAGCCCGATAGCTTCGTCGCCTTGCCATCCCACAACAGGTTGCTAGTTGGTCCAAGCGCATTAGTGAGCCCCCCATATAGTGGGTGGGGTTGAGATCTTAGATATGCTTAGTCAGTAGACCACTCCAAGTTCAACTTCAGCGAAGTCAAACTTACGAACAAACAGCATACACACACGCACACACACGCAATTATATCACCCGTTTGAGTCCAGCGGAGGCATTGGAACGCGTCACCATACTCGTACTCAAAAAATGATACGAGCATTTATGGATATTGAGTATCGTTGGAATTGGAGTGCTACTGGAGTGTCTAATGTCCGTGGTCACATCTCCCAGCGTGGTTGATGTATGACCAGGAAGAATGATGGAAACTGCATTCTGCACTGGCTGGAAAACCAGGCCGATGCCTATATTATACTACTAATAGATTAGCTTTTGCGATACCCCAAGACAAGGTAGATGTTACGCCTGATCCGTTAAAATATCTTAGACGCCTCTCACTTGCTCATAGGGCCGGTTCCTTACAGTCGAAAGGATCTGCTGCAAATCTGACTCGGACTTGAACCCCTAAACTCATTTGGTTCTCCGTTGTCTGTTTCCGTTTCTCCATCTCAAGCAGCAGCTTCGCCACCTCAGCCTGGCAACGGTAGCTGCCGAACCGCTATTCCTGTTCCTTCCATCCTGTAGTCGTTCGAAGGACGACGATCTGTTCCAGATCGCTGTTGGATTAACGGGTATGACGACCCACACTACTTGTATATATATAAATGTGAAGCTCCCCAAGCCTCAAGGCTGGTCATCTAGTATGGAATCCAACGGGTATTCAACCTATGTTTGACAATCGCATCAGGACTTGTTTTTGAATAATCCCAGTCGGGCGTGTTTGTCCACGATAGCACGGGCTCCTTGGATACTCAGAAATTCGAGGCCGGTAGCTCGGGACCTAAGCCGCTATCCGGATGTGGTTGTGTGTGACACGAGGAACATAACCTCCGACAACAACTATTCCTGCATGCGACTGAGAAGCCAAGTGCCTTGCGCCTTCATTGTCATAGAATACAACCTTTGCGGCGACTGTTAGGTGGGCCTGTGCCGGCTGGGGCGGATTGAGCACCGATGCGTAAACCTTTCCACAAATTCCTTATGGCGCCCAGCAGGACACCATAGTTGCAGTCAGGCGGTAGATTTGTAATCCACCTAGCCGTGTTCAGGTGCTCTGGGATATTTGCGGACTGGTTGGCTGCCAATTGGGGTTTCCGAGGTAGGTGGGGGAGATAACATTGGAGGTATACTGCGGTGTAGATGAGAAGCTGGTCGGGTGTTACCTCAGCTAGCTCAGGCCTCGCTGGCTAGTTCTTCAAAGTACCGTCTTTTAGCGTTAAAGACTAGCCAATCAAATCCCATATCCCCGTAACTAGCCAGCGAGGCCTGAGTGTTAGTTTCAAAAAATGGGTTTCGTTCTCGGCGTTGTTATCAAAATTATCAACTTTTTTTTTATATCTTTTAAAAATCTAAAAATTAAAAAAAAAATTATTACATAACCGGATTAAATCCGACAAATATATAACTTTATATATACGTCGAATAAAAGCTAATATATATATATATAGAAATTTTTTTAATTTTTTTAACGGTAATTATAACTAATATAATTAAGTTTAAATTTAGGAAATAAACGATCGTAATGTCCTTATAACTATAACAGCATAATTATCAGTCGCGTTATTATATACCGGGCTTTCTTAATATAATATAGATAAAAAACTTTATATATTAATTTTTTTCGGCCGTACGGATTATAATTATTATATTATAGTTATAAAAAATTTAAAACTAATTAAATTCGGAACGTTTTTTTAATTATAATAACGTAATTATTATATATAATAGTTTATTATAAATTTTTAAAGGTAATTCGGTATAAGAAAAACCGTTTAATTTTTTTAGCCATATAAATTATAATTATTACGTTATAACTAAAAAACGTTTTAAATAAAAAGTTTACTTATAATAAAAATTTCAACTTATTTTATTTAATATTTTTATTAAATTAGTTTCGATTAAAAGGGTATATATATAATTAAAAACCTCTTTTAAAAATATATAACGTTTTATATAAGCAAACGAACAATATAAGCGAGCGAGCCGTTTTTTAGCATTTTATAATAACAAATTTAAATAACTTAATAATAATATATCGTATTAATTCAAATTAATCGGATTTTTTTTTTCGCTAAACGTATTTACAACTTTGCTACAAATACGCGTATTATGCCCGGGCTTGCCGTAAACGCTATATTTTCGTTTCTTAATTTTAACCTTTTTGCAATAACCTTTTTCACCTATTATTAACTGCATTTTTTTACCATTTAATAAAATTCGACGCTTAATTAATTTTAACGCGTTTTATAACGCGCTAAATAAATAATATATTAGTTATATTTTTAATATATTAAAGACGAATAAATAACGTTTACGTATTTAAATCGAAAATTTGGTCGATAATTAATTTTTTTTCGGTCGGTATTAATTTTCGCGATTTAGGTATATAGTTGCTATAAAAAAATATATCGGTATATCGTTTATATAAAGTAAATTTTGCGACTTTATATATAAAACTAAGTATTACATAATTAAGTTTCTGGTTTCGTTTTTTAACTTAAACGGCTAGGTTTATTTTCGCTTTTTTTATAAAACGTTTTATATTATTAATATTAAAAAATAAATAATTAAAATTTGGTAATTAAAATATGTTAAAAACCGTTCGGAATATTTGTACGTCCGGAATACTTATACGGTACGTTATATAAATAATTATTATTAATATATATCTTATATTTTTATAATAGCATTAAAAAAATTAATATATAATATTAAGTATAAGAAATATTAGTTATGTTATTATATTAGGTTAATTTCTTACGCTGTAATATATGTTTAGTTTTTAGGTAATCTAGTTACGGAACATATACATGCCGATTAATAGGTAACCTTTCCGTATATAGGATACGTTACGTACCCCTAGCTAGCTGACATACGTAGTACGTTAATATTATAGGTATTATAACGTATTTTTATAACGTAAACCTTAAACGTCACTTTTAACCTATCTTTTAGCAGAAGTACCGGCCCTGACCTGATGGCACACTCAGTTTGGTAGAGCAAAAGGTGATAAGGAGTGGCGTTACCAGAAAGCGTTTAGTGTAGTAAAAATAACAATATAACAAGGTCAACCTAACTGGGGCGCTTAAAAGGAATGTCGCGGGAGCGGCTAGTCGACGCCGCGTACCCTTAGATGCAGTTCGGTTATCTTCAGCATAAGCTGCTGATGCTGAAGATACTTAGGTTTTCCCGACGATGTATTTTGGGGCTTGTACCCCGGATATCTTGATTTTTGCTGGTAGGTCTGTTTCCACTTAATTGCCGGTGCACCAAATCAAAACTAATTATTTCCATTAATTCTGCTGAACGTACGGACATAAGTTTTCAGCAACGACCTAGGTACTGAAAGGATTGTGGGTTATGGCTGATTTGTTTTTATTGGTTGAAATTTCCGACCTTGGTAACAAAAAGGTCAATCAGCAAGCCATGCTGAAGTTAACCGAACTGCCCCTTAGCACCTGACAAAGTCCTACTTAGTATATGCAGTCTATTTTGATTCACCCGCATGACCCAATCAGCTTCGACAGGAAAAGCGTAATGGGCCTTTGAAAGGGCTACAGTAGGCTTCACGCTAATGCGCTTCCGTTCAGCCCTGGCAGTTTCAGGAAATTTGTTAGCGCCAACGCCTTGTCGCCCTCAAGCAGAGAGTCATAGAGTTTGTGGTTGAAGGCATTATAAGGGAATCTACATAACAGAACGATTGGCAGTCGCGTTGCGAGTGCATTCGGATATAGCTGATGTCCATTTCTAGTTAGTATATCCAGGATTCGTGGTTTAGCCGGGAAGCCACTATGGCCCCAATACTGCGGCACCTAGCTTCAAGAAGAGGAACATAACCCTCAACTGCTGTGCAAGAGCAGACTCCCAAGTCGTATCACTTCAGTGCACCTCTCAAGATTTCTCCGTCGAAAAGCTTCAGTCTTCCTTGATTCAGCGGGAGCGGAAGTGCCATCCCAGCCATTCTTATCATCACCCAGTCTATCGCAGAGGCAGGGTTGGCACCCTCCCGCCGTTGTTCCCATGTTTCTATATGGATGTTCCGAGGGCTATCGGCCATCTCTTGAGTAATCACAGATTTCCTTCTGCTGCTTTCTGAATATAACCGCGCTGTGGATGACGCTCGTTCCGCAGGCATAGCGCAACAGTATCCACGCCCTCTGCGACCGCTCTCCCACTTTCGTTATTTCTGATTGAACGACAATTATGGACCCACTGTCGATTACCGCAGGTGTGGTGGGATTACTGGACGCTGTCTCGAGACTGAGCGGCACGATACTCAAGTTCAAGCAGGACTATAAACTGGCTGACGAAGATCTGAGCGTCGCAAGGAACCACGCGCTTCTTCTGAAGGAGGAAATTAGAGGCTTAGAAGCACGCAAATCGTCGAGTTTTTGGCCGCCTCGTAAAACAGCGAAGATGCATAATGATTCTGACCAAGCTGGCGATAATGGCTATCTGGTCATGGACGATGCTGTGTTCGAAAAAGCCATAATGGCTGCTCGCGACGTTCTTTGCGACATAGAAGCATCCTTCCCTTTGCGTTCCGAACCCCATACGTGGAGGAGTAAAGTGAGATGGGCCATGAAGGACAAACAAACCTTTGCGCAATTCAAGGAACGTTTGCAGTCCGCTGAGAGCACCCTGCAAGGGATTGTGTCGATGGAGCAGTTGTAAGTAACGACGCCCAAGGCTATCCCACAGCAGAGATTGAAATGGTGTTTTCTGACGATGCTACGTAAACTTAGACGAGTTAGTCGCATCATATATGGCATGCTTCACCGACAACAATCTATCATGGACAGCCTCGAGCGGGGCGAGCTCATGTGCAAGAACAACACCATCAATATGTCCGTCATTACCCGACCAACCCCACAGTTATCGACGGCAGTCATCGAGGCCCAACTCTCCGAGCTTGACCTTGAACCAAATACTAAACAGTCAACAAAGGTGATCACGAAGCCAACGAAGCTGTTACCTCGAGTCGCGCGATTCGATCGATGGGGATTTGCCGCTCACCTAGTGGCTTTGCCTCAAGACAAAGGCACAAGCTATCAAGCTGGCGTGCATATATCGCTTCTAGGCAAGATGTACTCAGTTCGACTGAGAATATCAAGTCCAACTTTCTCCTTGAATCCCATGCTGCATGTGCGCAACATTGTGCCGGCAGATTCGGAAATGGCCCTAGTGTGCAAAACGGGCAATTTTGACCGGGCCCGCCAACTATTGACAACTGGCATGGCCCATGGTAGTGATGTGACCGCCTCGGGGTGGCCAATGCTAGACGTTGGTATACCGGACTACCTCCGATCGAACGCGTAATGATAACGATATGTGCAGTACGCTATCGAAAGCGGGTCTACCAGGCTCGTCCGATTGCTCCTTGAACATGGAGCCGAGCCCGACATGGTATATGGAGAGCATAATATGTGAGTGAACTAGCATATACTCCAGTGAGCCCCTGTCCGTCTAGGTATAAGAGTGAGTAATGACCGAGAACATACAGGACAGCTCTACAATCTTCCTTCCTCCGGGGTGAGCTTGATATCGCCAGAATCCTCTTGAATCGAGGAGCAGATATTGGGCATGTAGATAGTGACGGCTATTCGGTGCTCTCCTATCTATGGATCGTCGACAAGCCTCTGGAGAAATCGGTTGACTTTATGCGCCTCTGTGCTTCGGGCGGGTTCTCCGAAGTAAATTCCTGCGACAGCAGAGGGTGGGCGCCGTTCCACAGAGCAGCCGCTGTTGGAACATCAGAGGATGTCAAAGCTTTTCTGAAACTTGGAGCATCACTTGATCTGCGAGCAGAGTGGTATGGCTGGACTGCGCTTTTCTTCGCCGCATCACACGATAACCTCGAGACGTTCCAGACGATCGTTGAAAATTCGGGGACCGACGTCTTCGAGTCTCTTGATGGCGATGGATGGAACCTCTTACATTGCTGCACCTATTTTGGAGCTCCACGTGTTATGAAACTAGTGCTGGAAAATGGGGTTGATGTCAATCAGAAAACGCATCCAGCGCCATTACCTGAAGATCCAGAGCTGTCTTATAGAGAGCTCACCGCCTCTGATATTGCCATGTACATTGGACCTAACCGATACCAGATGTTTATGAACACTATGGCCGAAGCTGGCCGTGACGCAGACCTGATAGGCTGTGATGAGGTCTTCTGGGATGCCCTGGACGAGGATAACGAAGGAACAGATACCCAAGCTCCGATCTATGGCGCGGAAGACGTTGACGACAGGTGGACGCTGTTGCACTGGGCATCCTACAATGGCTCTCTTAAGGTGAAGAGGCTCCTGCTTTTGAAAGGAGCTGACCCAGAACACCTAGATGCAATTGAGCTCGAGGACAATCCGACGCTTCTGCCAACGAGCCCCTTTGAAGGGCGCTGAAGGATCGGCCTGCAATCTCATTTGATGCGACCTTGTCGGTAGTCCATTGAATTGCCGAGACGCAAGCAGGAAACATGGCACGGACCTACACGTCCGAGTGCGTCGTGTCGTCCCTGGAGGGCAGCTTTCCCTGTTGGGAAGAAACCTTGACGAGATACTATACCTAACATCTATCGAGAACTGTGTCCCAAGTACGGTTTGGTCGTTGCTTACAGATTGTCTTATGCGGTACCGTTGGGTCGAAAGAGCGATCTGCCATACAAGACTGGCATGTTCAGCAAAGCAAGAATGACCATTCCGGTCGCTGCTTTTCCTGATAATTTCTCATTGAGTGAAATTCAAGGGCGCATGGCGTACAGAGCATTACTTGGAAGACATGGGGGACAAGGACAACGAAGTAATAAGGGAAGAAAGGTTAAAGATCGCCAAAACGACAAAGGTGCGGGGATGATATCGAGACTCGTAGTTACAAGTAGCTTATTGGCCATTAAGCTCAGAACTAATATTAGGTTTCGTTTGGAAGATGTCAAAAGCCTGAGACCACGAAATATGAATATCCTTGTTGCAGCTCCATATTGATGTCAATAATTGTAACAGCTAACTATCTTCTTTAGGGTCTTTGGGAATTAATCCTTCATACAAATTAGTTATTACCCTTATATCCTTTACCAATTAACGTGATATGCGGCCCGATTCCTTCCGACTTTAACCTATTATATCTAACACATTTTTTAATAAGGCTACTGCAAAATTTGGTAAGGTTTATTACGTTTAAATTATTAATAAATAAAGTTTTTCTAAAATCGATTTAAAATGATTTTTATTAAAAGCTTTTGCGTTGTTTTACGAC
This sequence comes from Monosporascus sp. CRB-9-2, assembly GCA_004155915.1. Classification (NCBI taxonomy): domain Eukaryota; kingdom Fungi; phylum Ascomycota; class Sordariomycetes; order Xylariales; genus Monosporascus; species Monosporascus sp. CRB-9-2. Next base: position 91,510 of record QJOA01000065.1, on the reverse strand, counting down.
TTATATAAGGTCGATTTAAATTCAATCCTTATTTTCTAGGCTGAGCCAAATATATAGAAAATTATTACACGATATAATTTATACGATAGATATTATACTCAGTCTTTTCGCAGTTAATAATTAATTAATGATTTTTACGAGCAATTTTACATTTTATTTAATATATTTTAAGTTTTTTAAAACTAATTCCTTTTCTTTTTAATAAACTGTAATTATTACGTAGTTTTTTTATTATTAAAAGTTTTATAAACTATGTATACGCATTATTTATAAACAATTTTATAAAACTGTTAAGTATTATAATATTTATTCTTTATTATTTAATTAATATATAATTTTGATAATTTTCGAAAATAATAAAATTATTAGTAAATGAAACGTTATTTATATACATTTTATACTTATTCGAATATAAAAAAGTATCATTTTGTTAAGAACTTTAAATTTGATTAGCTGAAAAGCTGTCAATCTTGGCAGCGCCTACACCTTTTAGCTTTTTAGCTTGGCGATACTTTTTAACTCCCAACAAGTAATACCTGTTAGATATAGAGGACATTAGTTGCGTTGTTATATTATACTAACTGCGTACGTTGTAGTATACGTTCAGCCTTTAGGTAGTTCAGCCACAGAATATATAAGTGTCGATCAATAGATGACCTTTCCATATATAAGGTACATTACGTATTCCCTAGCTAGCTAATATACTTCTTTAATTTCTTAAAGCAATTACGATGTTAATTATTATATTTTATTATCTTTTCAAAATTATAGTTTTCTATTTTATTTCTTTTCTGGCAATTAAATCCTTATAACTATTTATTTTTTATCTGAAATTTCTTTAAATCCTTTTTCAGTCGGTTTAAAGTTTTTATAATATTTATTAATTTTAAATATTTTTTAAAATATTTAAAAACTTTATACGATAAAGTTTTAATTAATTTATTAATTAATATATTATCCGTAAGCGTATAATTTATTTTTATTACGTACTTTCTACTGCTTTTTATAATTAATAATCATATATACGTTTATACCGTAATTTTATTTTTAAAATAATAATATTAACGTAAATAAGCCGTATTATTTACTAATTGTATTATTATATATTTAAACATTTTATATCTTAATTTAGTTTTAATTTTGAATTTAATTAAAAGTTAAAAAAGGTTTTTTTATAACTTACGTAAAGAATAATAACTGTCTTTGAGTTATAAAAATAATTAATATATTTTGCTTATTTATTTCTTATTTAGTACTTTTTCGATAGATTATATTATATTTAAAAAGTGCGTTAAGTATTTAATTAATCTTTGTTGTTAAAATATAAGGTTAATATATTAGTATTTATTAGATATAGTATAACATAATTTGCGATTTTATAATATACGTTATTAAGGTTTAGATTAAATCGTATAAGTCGGAATATAATAAAGAATATTTCGGATTACGTATTAATTATAAACTATAAAATAAAACCGCATTTTTTAAATACTTATTAATAAAGCTTAAATAAGTTAAATTAAAGTTCGATAATAATTCGATTTTTATTATAAATGAATTTTAGAAATATTTTTAAATTTCTTAAGAACTAAGTTAATTAATTTATCTATAAAGTAAGACTTAAATAAATAATTTTCTTATTAAATCTATTTTTAATTATTTAGATAACATGCCACATAAGCAAATATAATATACAAGCGAACATAATACTTTTTAGCCATTTTAACTCTCTATCTTTAATCGTCTGTTTCTTAATATCAATATTATAGAACGCCTTATAAAAAGAGCGAAAATAAGTCTAATTATTAAAATTAAAAAGCGAAACCCGAAATTTAATTATAAAAAGCTTAGTTTTATTTATAAAGTTTTATTTCTTACTTTAGTATATCGTTTAATTAATATTTGAAGCTAATTTAATATAATTTTTAATTTGCTTAAATTAATATCGATAAAAAAAGAAATCGATTATCGACCGAATTTTTAACCTAAATACGCGGACGTTTTTTATCCGGCTTTAATACGTTAAAAATATAAGTAATATAATATTTATTTAACGTATTACGAAACGCGTTAAAACTAATTAATCGTTAAATTTTATTAAATGATAAAAAAGAACTTTAAATACGTTTAAATTAGAAAATTAATTATTTATAAGTTTTAGTCGAAAATTTAGAAATATTTCGCAAATAATTTAAACTTATTCGAGCTATAAGGGTAAAGTACGATATTTTAGAAAAAGGTATTTATAATTTCGATAAAATCAAAGTTTTAATAAAATTTCTAATAATAACGGACAAAATAATTACCAGTATCGAAAGATAAAAAAAGCTTAAATAAACGTAATAAAAAAATGAATTGTAATTATCCAGGTTATTAATTTTCAAATTTAAGTTATGTCGTTATTTATTACTATAATAAAAAAAATAGTTTAAATCTTAATACCGTGATATTTTATTACTAACAACCAAAAAGAATATGTAAAATAATAATAATGAAATAATAAATTAACTTTAAAAGAAATTTAGCATTTTAATAAATATATTCGGTCGCGTATAAAAAGTTCGGAACTTTTTTTTATTTTCGATAATTACGAAAGTTATTATTTGATGAACATCGGAATATATTGTATTAATTATAATATTACTCTATCTTATATATGCGCGCATTCTTCGATCGGTTTTAATTTTTTAATATATCTTATATTTTTATCTTAAAATATACTTACTCGTTATATATCGAAAATTTAATAGGACGTTTTATACCTATATTCTTAAAAAAGTTTTTCTTCGCGCGCTTTTAAAATATTTAAAGTTATTATAACGTCCGATAATATTAAATCTTTATTTACAAAAATTACTTTTATTTTATTCGAATTTATTAAGGTTTTTTCCGAACTCGAAAATTTTTAAAATTATATTTACTCTTATTATTTTACCGTTAATGCCCGCCGATTTCATTTTCTCGCTCGTAAAAACTGTTAAAAGTATTCGTAAAGTAATAAAATAAATACGTTATTTGTAAAAGAACATCAAAACCTAAAAAGGAAGCTCGTCGATAAGAATATTTAAATCGGTTAATTTTATAATAAAAGATTATATATTATTTTAATATAAAGTTATTTTTTTTTTAAAAACGTTAACCTATATAAAACGAATTATATTTTAAATAAACGTCGTAAAATTAAAAATAATGAGTTTTTCTTTAAAAAAAATTATTATATAAAAAGAAAAAAAGTTCTCTAGCTTGGAAAAAAAGATAGTAAAAAATGCAGCTAATAATAGCTCAAGAGAGTTATCGTAAAAGGGTTAAAATTAAAAACGGAAATATACCGTTTGCAGTAAGCTCGAGTATAATACGCGTATTTATAAAAAAGTTATAAATATATTTAGTAAAAAAGAATCCGATTAATTTTAATTAATACGATTTATTATTATTAACATATTTAAATTTGTTATACAAGAGGTTAAAAAGTGTTATGCTCGTTGATATATTACGTTCGCTTATATAGCACGTTATCGAACAATTATTATATAAAGTCGAATAAATTCAAGCCTTATTTTCTAAGCTAAGCCAAATATATAAAAAGATATTTTACAATATAACGTATCATACATATAAGTAAGAAATATATATAAACGAGCCGCTTTTTGGCATTTCGCTACAACAAATTTAAATAATCAATAATAACATATCGTATTAATCCAAATTAATCGGATTGTTTTTAGCTAGATATATTTATAACTTCTTTATAAATACGCGTATTATATTCGAGCTTACCGTAAACGTTATATTTCCATTCTTTCGTTTTAACCCTTTTACGATAACCTTCTTTAATTTTTATTAACTGCATTTTTTAACATTTTTTAAGGCTAAAAAGATTTATTCTTTTTATATAATAAATATCCTTTTTTTTTAAAAAAAGGGTTAATTTTTAATCTTATAACGTTTATTTAAAATATAATTCGTTCCTCCCAATTAGACGTTTTCTTTTTTAAAAAAAGCAGCTTTATATAATAATAATATATAATGTTTTATTATAAAAGTAATTAATATTAATATATTTATTAATGAATTACCTTAATAATTTTTAACATTCTTTTATAAATATCTTTATTATTTTATTATTTTACCGATATTTTTTAAAGGTTTTCGTTAACAGGAAAATAAAACCGGCGGAAATTAACTAAAAATTTATAGGCGTAAATATAATTAAAGAAACTTTTAATTCGGAAAAAACGTCATTAAAATCCAATACAATAAACCCAGCTTTTGTAAATCCAAATTTAATATTATCGAACGTTATAATAATTTAGAATATATTATAACAACGGACAAAAAAATCTTTTTTGGTAATATAAATATAATAATGTCGTATTAAATTTTCGATATATTATAAATAAATACGTTTTAAAATAAAAAATAAGATGTTTTAAAAGGTTCAAACCGATTGGAAAAATATACAGGTATTTAAAACGTAATAATATCGTAATTAACGTAATATTTTTCGAATTTTATTAAATATGACTTTCGTAATTATTAAAAATAAAAAAGTATTTCGAAATTTTCGTATACATTTAAGTATATTTATAAATATTTTAAATTTAATTTATTTATTAATCAATTATTATTATTTGATATAATTTTTTAATCTGTTATTAATAATAAATTATTACGGTACTAAAAAATAAAATATTTTTTTATTACAATAATAAATGGCGGTATAATCTAATCTTAAAAATTAACAATTTAAATTGTTATAATTTATCTTTTATTTTTTATTATATTTATTTAAATTCTTTATATTTTTCGATATTAATAATTATTATATCCGTTATTATAAATGAGTTTATTAAAAATTCAATTTTATTAAAGTTATAAATATTTTTTATAATACCGTATTTTATAATTACAACTCGAATAAGTTCGAATTATTTATAAAATATTTTTAAATTTGCGGATAAAATTTATTGATAATTAATTTTCCGATTTAAATATATTCCAAAAATGTTTTACCATTTAATAAAGTTCAACGTTTAATTAATTTCGATGCGTTTCGTAATATATTAGGTTAATAATATATTAATTATATCTTTAATATATTAAAGCCGTATAAGAAACGTTTACGTATTTAAATTAAAAATTTGATCGATAAACGAATTTTTTTTCGATCGGCGTTAACTTTTATAAAAAAGAATAATAGCGGTTTGGGCCCATTTACTGTTAAAACGGTATATTAAAGTAAAATATAGAATCTTATAAATGAAACTAAGTTTTTTTAATTAATTTTCGGGTTTCGTCTTTTAGTGTAAATGGCTAGGTTTATTTTTATTTCTTTTATAAGGCCTTTTATAATATTAATGTTAAGAAAAACGATTTAAAATAAAGAGTTAAAATAATTAAAAAGGTTTTTTGCTTATATATATCTCTCGCTTATATATGTGGCACGTTAATTTATACAATAAATATTATATTTAATATCCTTAAATACGCGAATTAATTAATAGTTTTTAAGGTTAAAATAAATTAATACCTTAATTTTATAAAGCATAATTTTAAAGCCGACTGCTGAACCCTTGTAAGCACGCAATCTTTTAACTAATATCGGCTTAAAAGGCTTATGTGCGTAGTTGCCGATAAGTTTCGACCCTAATAAATCTTATATCCGCTGGCTAATTCGGCAGAGTTAAATAATATAACTTAGTAAATATTAAATTTTATACAATAAATTTTAAAAGTAAATCTTAACGGTAAATCTTAATTACGTATAAAAGGTTAATATCTTTTCAAACTTTTATTAATTTTACGTCTTAATCGTTTTTACGATAATTTTTCGAATTATTTAAATTAATATATTATATAAAACCGAATCCGTAATACCGGTAATTTATAATTATAAAATTATTATAAAAACCCTTTTATTAATGGTATATAACTATTATAAAAATACCGGACGAATTAAAATTATTAAAATTATTATTTTTAAAAAAAAAATAAAATTATAAAGTTCGGTTTTTAAATTTCGGATACGATTTAATTTAAGAAAATAATAATAGTCGATTTTTATAAAAGGGTATACGGAAAAGTAGAACGGTTACAAAAGGATTATTAATAAAATTAAAAAGAAGAGATAATAATAAATTTAATCTTTTTAAAGAAAACGTAACTGTATAAACAAAATTGGATAAAATAATAAATTGCTACCTTAATTTCTATGTTTTATTAATCCTATTTCTTTCGTAGTTCTTATTTATGTCGATTTTTATTGAAATTCTAGGCGGTTTTCGTAATCCGGAGTAGCCGGGCAAACTATCGTTCGTGATTTTTCCTATATCGTTTTAAAATTTTAATTTCGGAATTTTTAATTTTATTATTACCTTTGTTTTTTAGTTTTGCTAATAGCTTTTTTTAAATCGTTATATTTTTCAGTATATATTTTTATAAAAATTAATAACTGTTATTTTCGTAAATTAAACCGTACTCGGCAATTAAAGATCGAAATTAATTATTTTAATAAATACTTTTCGGATCGGTAATAATATCGATAATTTTAACTTATTTAATAATTTTATAATAATTTTACAGCTATAAATTACCTGTATAACGTATCCGAACTTCCGTAATATATTATTTCAAATAATTTAAGAAGGTAATCTGATATAAAATATTTTTTACTTAATTATCGTATTAATATTTCACTTTTAATCGTAAAAACGATTAAGTTATAAAATTAGCGAAAATTCGGAAAAGTATTAGCTTTTTATACGTAATTAAGGTTTACGGTTAAGGTTTATTTCTGAGGTTTATATAACGAACCTGTTATATATTCACTTGGAGGTATAAGCAGTATCCGAAATTGGGTCTTAATTTGCAGGTAATAATAATATAATAAATAATTCGGGACTTTGTTCGTTAAAAGAATTTGCAGATTTTTCTCTTGATTAGAAAACGATGCCTTTAATTAAAAGATTAAATTAATAGTTAAGAAGTGAAATTAAATAAGTGCTATTTATATAGGAAATAATTCGTTTAATATCTTTTTTTATAAAGTAAATATATTATAAACTTTTGCAATTTATAGAATTTAGTTCAAAATATTTAGATTACTTAAATTACTTTAATTTTAGTGGAGAAAGCCAAGTTTTCTTTATCCGAAATCTAACCGTATAGGTTTGCGTTAGGCTTTAAGGGCGAGTTTTTATTTTAAATAAAAACCTTTATTTGTGTGTTATAAAAGTTTTTTAGGATTTTTATCTTGAAAATAAAACCGTAAATATTTCTTTTATTTTTATTAAAAAGGTTTTTATTTTTTAGTTGATTTTATTATAATAAAACGTATTCAAAAAGAAGAAAAAAACCTTTTCCAAATTAACGCAAATTTTGCGATATTTATATTAACTTAATTAAAATATTTAAATTTAAGGCCTTTTTTATTTTACTTATATTCAATTTAATAAAGTTAATTATTTCTATTTTTTAAAATATTTAAGTTATAATTATTATATTTATTATTAATGTTTTAAATATAAATCTTTTAAATAATATAAACGAAACGTAAAAACGTTATAAAAAATAATACGAATTTAAAAATAAATTTTGATATATTAAAAAGCGGTAAAAAAAAAGTTTTATAAATCTGTTAAAACGGTTACGATTATATTAAAACTTTTTTTTAAAAAAGGGAAGAATATTTTAAAAAAAATAATTTAAGGTTAAATTAATTAAAAGAATTGAAAAAACTAAAAAACAAATAACGTTACGTAGAAGTAAAATTAATACAGTTTATTTCCGAAATAAGTATTATAATGGAAACTTTTTTTTTTGATTAAAACGTTATAAAGCTAAATTTAAATAGAAAACCGTTATTACTTACGATTTAAACCGGATTAAAAGCGGTCGGTTAAAATTTTGCCGGTAAAATTCTTTAACCAGGTTTGTTATATTCGTTAAATAATTAAATAATTCTTATTTATTATGTTTAAGAAAGTAATTTATTTAATTAATTAATTGTTATATTTTGTTTTTAATGATTCGAAAATTTAGTATCTTTTCAATTTCGTATTTACCGGGGTTTTTTTTTAAAAATTCGAAACCTTTTTTAAACGGCACACTTTTTAAGGTTAATTTTAATAAAAAAAATATAAAGACAAAATAGCTTTTTATAGTTTTAAATAATAATAATTTATAATGATATTTCGAAATAATTTTATTAATTTTAAACGAATCAAACTTTTTAAAATTAAATTTATTATTAGGTCTTTTCGTTTTAATTTATAAAATATTTAATATTACGTTTTATTTTTCTGGTAACAAATAAACATTATTTTTGCTTATTAAAATGAGTTTTCTAATTCTGTTTTTATCTTAATAATAAACCAGTTTTATTAAAAAATTAAAAAATCTTTTATAATCGAATTTATATTACTTTAATTTTTGTTATTATTATTTTTATTTTAGAGATATTATAATAATTATGATGGCAGCTACCAGGATCAAACCGTGAGGCTGGTAACCGTTACATAGGGCTGACAGCTACCACATAAACTAGCCACCTGCCATATAAAGAATGGGGATATTTGTAGATCTTTACGTATTTTGCAACTTTATCTTTTTTTCCTTTTTTTTCTTTAGCTTGAAATCTTCGTTTATAGCGCCAATAAATTAACTATTATATTATATTAATGCTAGCCTTAATATTATTTTAAGCTCATTCCGTTATTCGTTAGCCTAGCGATTAATAAATAAAGCATTATACCTTTTTTACGTTAATACGTAACAACAAAAAATAACGCGTTTTAAACCAAACCCAAAACTAAGACCTAAATTAACTAATATTAAAACTAAATATTTATTAAGAAAAACTATTTATCAGCTAATTAACGTTTAAAACGACTTAAATTAATTAAAGGTAAAATCGAAAATGCAAAAAACGAAATATTTTTTTTAAAACCCAGATCAGAATATAAAAAACGACGAATATCTTAAAAAAACGGCAAAAGATAACGTACTACAAAACGAAACCGAATCCGTAAAAATAAAAAGTTTACCAAATTAAAACCAAAACCATAGCCATTTAAAAACCGATTCCGATAAATAACTAATCGACGAAATGGTTAACGATAACCAAAACGTTCAGGGAAAATTCCAAAAATTCCGTAATAAGGTCGTTTATTTTTAGGCCAGATAAAGCTATTATTTCCCCACTTTTTCCGACGACGTCTACCGCCTTTACCGGGAAAACATAATTAATAACGCTTTTGGTAACATTAATACGTTTCGTTTTATCGATATAACAATATAGCCCGTTTTCCGTAAATTTGCGGAAAATCATGGTATAAATTTTAATTATAATCGAAAAAAAAACCTGCATTAACGATTTAATTAAGTTTAACGGTAACAAAATTAAATTTAACGCTTAGGTCCGTAAAGTCGTAAATAAGTTCAAAATAGATAAACCGACTTTTTAAAACGAAAAGATTTATATAATTTACTTAATACTTTTTTAAAAAAAAACGAACAAATAATTAAAATTTATTATTAATCAATTATATAATCTTTTTTTTATATAGCCGAAATAATCCAGATATTGTAATTATTATATTATAACTCGAAATAAGCTTTTATTATTAAAAAAACCTTCCGTATTTTTACTTTTAAACCTGGTAAAAATTAAAATATTTATAATTTTATTTTTAAATTTAACGTTTTTATTTAAAAGGTTAAAATTGCCGAAAATAAATAAAAATAAGTTTTTTAAAAATATAATTTTTTAAATTTCGACTTATACCTTTTTAAAAATAACCACAATTTGGATATAACTTACGAAAAGCTTTATAATTACGGCGTTATAGCCGTTTATAATAACTAGCTTATTTATAAAAAACGCTAGCAAAAACGTAAACTTTAACTATATAACCTAAATAATAAATTAAAAAAATTTTTTTTTTTCGCTTAAATAATAATTCTGATAAATCGAAAATTTTTATTAATACCGGTAAACCTTTATCAGAAATCGAAAAAAAAGCTTATTAAAAAGTTAGTACGTATTTTAACTATAGCAAAACGGGACATAAAATTAACGATTACTCCGATAAAAAGAGGCTGTTACGGTAAAAATAATAAAGAATTCGTTTAACTTTAACGAATCGAAAAAAGAATAAAATTATTAAAAAACTTTTTAATAATGCTTTTTATATTAATAATAACAAAAATAAATAACTTTAAAAAATATAATTTTTTACTAAAATTACGTAAATTTAAATAAATTAAATTAACTTCCGTATTACCTTTTTTTATAATATTAAAGCATAAATTTAATTTTTTATTAGCTTTTTTTTATTAAATAAGTAAAAAAAGCAATTATAAAATTTTGTTATTCGGTTAAAAAAACCAATTTAATTATAGAATTACCGAAAATAACCCGCCGGTTAAATAAAAGCTTAAATAATGATAATATTCGAAATTAAAGGATAACGTTTTTCCGATTAAATTTTTTAAATTATAAATACCGGATACGATGTTTTTATCGGTTTTAATTAAATAAAAAAATATAATTTAATATTAAATTATAAAAACAAAAATATTATTTAATCCGATAACTTTTTAACTTTAATCAAGTTCTTATTAACGATTAAACTTTTAATTCGATATTTATTAAAGGGGTACGTTAACCTTAAAATTTAGAAAAATGTTAACCGTTATAACCGCCTTATAAAAAGGTTAATAAATAATACCATATTTTCCGACGTTTGTAAAAAAAACCCAAAAATAATTTTATTTTAATATTTACACTTATTATTTTATCTAATATATTAAATAAAAAAAATATACCGGACGTATATAATATTAAACCGATTATTTCCGTGCTGTAAATTATTAAGAATAACGTAATGATTATTTCGTTAGCAAATAAGTTAAAAATTAACTTCCGTACGAAACAATAAAATAAATTTTTATTATTTTAAAAAGTTATTTTTTTAAAAAAATGAAAAATTAAACGTTATAACGTTGACCGCTTTATAAAAAGTATATATATATATAACGGTTAAAAAATCCTTTTTCCCGAAAATAAAAATCCGAAATACGTAAAACGAATCCGGAAATATTTACTAAAACCTTTTATTTATTTAAAAGGATTTTTTTCGAAGAAAGAAATTAACATTTTTTTAAATTTCCGACCCGGTTATAACGTAATTTTAAAACTTAACCGGCCGAAATTTATTTTTAAACCTTTAACTTACCGGATATCTATTTAATATTTTTCGTTGAAAATTAATAAATAAATTATTAAATATAAATTTTATTAAATTATATATATAAAAGGATACCGTTTAATTTTTATTTACTCTAAAATTATATTCGTTAAAATGCCGGTTTTATACCGATTAGCGTTAAAAAAAATTAATATTTAAAAAATTACTTTATTTTAATCTTTTTATTTAATGGTATCATATTTAATTATTAAAATATTAAACGTTTTGTTAAAATTAATATTATTTAAACGTTTTATAAATTTCGTATCGTTACTAAATCGAAATATTTAATAATATTTAAAATTCATTAAAAATATTTTAAGAAAAAATATTTCTATTTAAATTTAAAATAAGTTTTATTTAATAATAATCGTTTATTAATATTTAATTATACGAACTTTTTAATTATTATATTAACGTTTATGCCGACAATATATTAATTTATTCCGGCATTAAAAAATATTAAAAATATTATAAAAAAGCTATTTATTAATTATATAAAGTTAACTTTTAAAAAAATATTAAAAAGCTTCGGTTTAACGTTAAAAAATAAATTATTCCCGTATTATTATAAAAATAAAAATAAATTTTTTTATCGATTTAATTAAAATTAAAGTAATTTAAAAATAAAAATTCGAAAATTTTAATTATTGTATTATAATTCGTTTATTTATAAACTTTTATTATTTTATACGAATATTTTGTTATTATAAAAGTAATATAACCGAACTATTGAACCCTTTATTAAAAAAATACTTTTTGTATTATAAAATTTATATAAAAATATATTTTCAAAAGAATATAATAGTTCGTTTATAAAACCTTAATTTTTATTTTTATTTATTTAATTAACCGATTAAAATAAAAATAAACGTTTTCCGGAACGTAATTAAATGTATTATTTAATAATAATAAAAAATAACGAATAAAAATTTATAAAATATTTTGCGAAAATTATAATTTTAATAAAAAATATATTTTATTTAAAACCGAAAATTGTTCGTTATAACTTAAATTTTCGATTATTATTACTATAAATTTTAAAAATAAAAGTTTTTTATTATTATCGATTACTAAATTTTATTATATTTTATAAATGAACGCATTTTTTTACGCGTTAAATCCGATAAACCGAATTTTTTTTAATTTCGTTATTACTTTTTAATATTAACCTAATAAAAAAAATGTTGCCGTAAATACCTTATTACTAAAAACGGTAAATTTATTTAATATTAAAATCTGAAATTTTTTTTTAACTTTAATTTTGCTAAAACGATTAAATTTTATTATTATTATTATTAACAAAATGTCGACTAAGGTACGAATCGAAAATATCCCGTAAAATACTAATTTAATTAATTTTATTTATTATAAAAATAAAACGTAAAATTTAAGTAAAAAAATAATAAATTAATAATATCCGAAAAGATAATTAATAGTAATATCTTTTTTTATACCGTATCTATTTATAAAATTTATATATTTAAAATATTTACGTACCTTAATTAAAATAAAGTTATAAAAATATTAATATAAGAATATATGTAATTCCGATTTAAATAAAATATTTAATAATATATTTGAAATTATTACGATTACCGTTAAAATAAAATGTTTCGAAATAAAACTTCGGAATTTTTTTACTTTTTTTTTATTCCGAATAATATTTGGAAATACGTTATCGTCGACGAAAAAAATATGCCGAAAAATCGTTACGGTTATAATTATATATAAACATTTATTAATAAATTTAATAAAATTATAATAACCTTATTAAATAAAACGATTAATATTATTAAAATGTTAATTAACCGATATTATTAATATTTATATTATTTTTTTAAAAGTATTTATTATTTAAATTAACGATAACGTAAAATAATTTATTTTTTAATTTTAAATTAAATTAAACGAATTTACCGATATAAAATATTGTTATTAAAACGTTTTATATTCGTAAACTAAAAGAATTGTTAAATTTATAAATAAAAAATTAAATTAAAGTTTATGTTTTTATATTAATAAATATTAAAACGATTAAAATATATATATATCGATATTAAATTTTGCGTATAATTTATTATAATATTCGTTAATTAATATAATTTTGTTAAAAGTTATATTAAATAAAAATCTCCGGAATTTATTTTTATTAAATTTATATATATATTAAAAATAAAAACCGAATTAATTTAACGGATGTTAATAATTATTAAATAAATTAAAAACGTTTAAATATTTACAAAAAAAACCGCGTTAAAAACGTAAAAACGTTAAAAAACGTTATTTAATAAATTTTAAAGTCGGCGACAAAGTTCTTTTCCGTAAAAAAGGTTTCGTAACGTAAATACCGATTATTTATTTAAATTTACAATAAATAAAACTTTTTAAAATTTTAAAGAAAATTCGGATATAATTTCGTTTTTAATTTATTATTAAATTATAAAATAATTAACTTATTTTACGTTAATCGGTTACGTAAAGCCGACGATAACTTATTACCTTAATAAATTAAATAATATCGTTATTTAAAAAAATTAATAATAAATTAAAATTTAACGGACGTTATAAAAAATTATAATATTAAGCTAAATAAAAAGATTACGATTTTAACGAAATATAATATTCCGTAATTAATTTTAAAAACGTCTTAATTATATCAAAACGGTTCTATACGGAATTTTTAAAATATTTAAATTATCGGTCTGCTTATAAAAATAAATACGCGTAGCGGTTACCGACAAAATTAACGAAAATTATTCCGATAATAATAAAACCGCAAAAATAAAAACCGGATTAATAAAAAAAAACGGTACCTATAATTAACAAAAATTTGTATACTTACTTTAATCGTATATAAGTTTTTAAAAAAGGGTAATATAACGGCAGCTATTAGGATTAAACCGTAAAGCTGGTAACCGTTATATAAGGCTGATAGCTGCTACATAAACTAGCCATCTGCCATACAAAAAGTGGAGATATTTGTAGATTTTTACGTATTTTGCAACTCTGCCTTTTTTCTTTCTTTTTTTTCAGCTTAGAATCTTCGTTCATAGCGCTAATAGATTAGCTACTATGTTATATTAATGCTGGCCCTAATAATAATAACTAAAACTTTATAAATTAACTACTTTAATCTTTAAATTATTATCTCGTATTTATATATAGTTAAATAAAAAATATACTTTTATTTTTATATATAAACGTATTATAAAATTATTTATACGAATAATGAAAATTTAATCGAATTATTTTTTTAATAATAAATATATTTTCCAAAATATTATTTAAACTTTAATTTAACCGTTAATAACCGAAAAAAAAGTTATAAAAGTTACGAAAAAGATCGTAATAATAAAAGATATAAAAAAAGCGTAAGAAAAAGTTTAAGAAAAAGAACACTTCTTATTAAAAAGATTCGATTTTAGCCTTAAAAAGGAGGATTATTTAAAGGACTTCGAAAATTAAAATCTTTAAAAAAAATATTTTAAATTATATTCGAAAAGATAAGTTATGAAAAAAGACTAGAATATTTTTTTTAATAAATTTCGTCTAGCAAAGATAATTATTAAAACGACCTGTCGGATATCTTTAAACTTGTTACCGGAATTAAATAAGGTATAAAAATATTAAAACTTTACGTAAAACCTATATAATAATTAAAAAGGTACGTTAACGTTTTTTTTTTCATTTCGAGTTTAACGATACGTTTAATCTTTATAATATTCGATGATATTAAATATAAATTTGTAAAAGCTGAATTTCTTTTCCATTTCAATTACGCTTTGTTCGCATTAAATTCTTTTTTATTATATTTATAATAACCGTTTCTGCCTTTATTTTCACCGATTTTAATCGTTTTTAACTCGTAAAAAGTTTTAAAAATGTTTTTTTAAAAAATAACAGTACAAAACGTGATTAATAAAAGTAAATTAAAATTTCTTAAAAGAAGCTTACTAATAACAATAATTAAATCGGTTAATTTTATAATAAAAGTTAACATATTATTTTTATATAAAACTTTTTTTTAAAAAGCTATTTTATTACGCGATAATAATTACGCTGTTAATAAACGTTTTTACAAGAAGAGAGATATTTGTTATATAGAAAAATAAGTTTGTTTTTTGAGCAAAAAGAAAACGCTAGTAAAAAAATGCAGGTAATAACGATTAAAAGTAGTTATTATAAAAAGGTTAAAACGAAAAAACAAAAATATAACGGTTTTAGCAAGCCAAGATAGAATATATAAATTTATAAAACAAACTATAAATACGTTTAGTATCAAAGAATCCGGCTAACTTAAATTAATTTGATAATGTGGTTAATTAATTTAAATTTGTTATCGCAAGATGTTTAAAAAAACGGGCCGCGAGCTTGTTTAGACTTACCTCAGCTAGCTCAGGCCTCGCTGGCTAGTTCTTTAAAGCACCGCTTTTTAGCGTTAAAAATTAGCCAATCAGATCCCATATCTCCGTAACTAGTCAGCGAGGCCTAAGTAGTAATTTCAAAAAACGGGTTTCGTTTTCGGCGTCGTTACCAAATTATTAACTTTTTTTTATATTTTTTAAAAAATTTTAAATTTAAAAAAAAAAGAGAAATTATTACGTAACCAAATTAAATCCGATAAGTACGTAACTTTATATAGAAGTTAAATTAAAGCTAATATATATTTTATTTTTTTAGACGGCAATTATAATTAATATAGCTAAATTTAGATTTAAGAAAGGGGCGACTATAACGCTTTTATAGCTGCGATAATATAACTATCGGTCCCGTTAATATATACCGGGCTTTTTCTTAATATAATCTGTATAAAAGAATCCGTATATTTATTTTTTCGATCGTACCAATTAAAATTATTACGTTGTAATTATAAAAAGATTAAAGTGAATTAAATCGGAAACGTTCTTTAAATTACAATAATATAATTAATATATATAATATTTTATTATAAATTTTTTAAATATAATTTAATATAAAAAAACTCCGTTTAATTTCTTTTTTGGCCGTACGAATTATAATTAATATATTGTAATTAAAAAAACGTTTTAAATAAAAAGTTTATTAATAATAAAAATTTAACTTTATTTTATTTAATATTTCTATTAAACCAGCCCGGATCGAAACGTTATATATATAATTGAAAACTCGTTTTATAGTTATATATAATACAATTTTTCTTTTAAATTTATTAAATATTTTTATTATTATTATATTTATAAATTTTTAAAATAAATTTTCGAAAATTTATATAAAAATGCCGATATAACGTTTAATATTTTATACCGTATTATTAAGTCCGATCCTTAAGATTTAGGTGTTTTTGCGAGTTATTTTTTAATTGGGTTAGCGTGTTACCTAGAGCTAGGTAGCTGCGTTTACAACGTAGCTAACTTTAAAAAAAAGAGCCTGATTTTAGTAAGATAAGTTTAGACCGCGAGCTTGTATAAGACGTTATCTATTTTATATTATGTAATATATACCGAGTACTTGTATAATACGAGATTTATTATTATTTATGTATATATTTTTAATTTCTTATTAAATTTTATATATCGAGCGTATTAATTAAAATCGCCATTCATTATTAGGGTTATTTATTATGTAGGGTCCAAGGTTACTTCTATTTCGAATCAGAGTGTCGGAGCTCTATTTAGCTTCTAAATCACACACCTTTTTTTGTATACGTTCTTTTAAAACGCGTATAAACCTTTAACAGCAACATAATAACAGCTATAATAATAAAAAACGAAGCTTTTACGATTATTTTTATATATAATCTTATTATTAATAATTTCTTTAACAACTTTAGTTTCTGCTTTACGTTTCGTACTGTAAAAACCCGGCTAACCTAGCCGAATCCCTTTTAAGCTACCTGGCCGTACGCGTTCTTTTTTAAAGCTAATTCGAATAAACGAAATTACGAACGAATATTTCGAAATATCTTTCCGAATTAATCCCGTAATAATTCCGAAAAGGATTCGTAAACCGTTTACAAAAATAGCTAACGTTATCGGGAAACGCCGAATCATTTCCTTTAACATCCGGAATAATAATACTTATAAAACAGCTATTAATAAGCGATTAACTGCCGCAAAAACCGCTTTAAAAAACAAAAGGAAAAGTAGGTAACAAATAATTATTCCCGAGGCCAAAAACCTTAAAAAACCCGAAATTAAAATTATTACGGATAGAAAAACAAAATACGAAAAACGCCTTTAAAGTTACGGATAACGAACCTGCCCAAAAAAAACTATTTAAACTAAGCCCTTCGAAAACGAAAACGAAAACGAAAATAAAAACGAAATTATTCGAAACGAACCTTCCGAAGTTACCTTTTTCAAAACTGTTCCCGAAAACGAAGCCGTTTTAAATAAAAATATTTCGATTAATACCTTTAAACTAAAACCTTTAAATATACGTACGCAATTTTTTAATATTATTAAGCTTATTATTAACGGTAAACCCTTAAAAAAATAACTTAACAAAATTCGGAACGCTATTTAAATTATTAATTCGTAATAACTTAAACGATATATCAATAACTATTATACGAAAATATTTAAATATAAGAAAGATTCGCTTAATTTGATTAATTAATGCATTATTAATTATATTAACGAAAAACTATAAGCCGAATAAAAATATAATTTTCGGCGTAAGTTCGTTTAAGCTAAAAAATTTACGTAACGTCGTAAATTTAATTACGAAGTTATATTATAACCTTTGAAAACGTTACCATATAATATTTTCGAAATTAATAAACTTATTAAAATTATTATTAATATTATAAAATGTAGCAAAAAAAAATTCTTTTTTTAAACTTTACATATAACTTTAGCTTTTAATCAAAATAACCTTAACCTTAATTTAACTTTATTCCCAAACTTTTAATAATATAATAAACTAAAAAGCCTTTTTTATATAATACCAACGGTTATCGCTTTTTGATAACTATATTTCGTAATAATTAGTTTACGTTAACAATAATCCTTTTATTAAAGTTTCCCGAAACCGTAGCGTTACAAAAATATTTACATCTATAACCTTTAAGGACCTTTTTCCGGCAACCTTTATAACAAGTCGAAAACTTATTACGAAATACCCGTCCATACCTACTTCCGATATGTAAACCGAATTAAATAAAGGCTTTAAAGTCGGTAAAGTATTATTAAATACGCTCGACTGTAAAAAAGGCAGAAATTGCCCTAATTATAAATGTATTAATTTCCAAATATATTAAGTTAAAAACGACATTCGTTATTATAATATAACATTTCGATAATTCGTTTGCTGGTATAAAAGTATTAACCGATACGAAGCTATATATAAAACGCTTTCGATTTAATTATATATTAAACTTTATAAAAAAAGAAATATAACGGACGCGGGCTTTAAAAGCGTTAAAAAATAGCGCAAAATAAGCTAGCCTTTAAAGGTTCCGGAAATTAGGCCTTTGAAACGCCGGAATAACGGTAATAACAATAATACGAATATTATATATAATTACTTCGGGGAAAACTTTTTAAATATAATAATTAATAGGCTTCAAGTTAACAAATAATAACCTTTAACAGGATATATTATATAACAAAATTACCTAATTATTTAAACGCTTTAAAATCTTTCAAATCTAATAATTACCTCCTATATTGTACCTTTTAGCGTAAACGTGTAATAATTCTTTCGACTTATTTATAGTTCCTTCTTTCCCATCCTTAAAAGTACGGATACCGATAAATTGCTTTAAAACGTATATAAAAGATTCGTAACAGCCTATAACGATAACGCAAAAAAGATTAAGCATTTATATAACGCCTTAAGAAATAACAACATTATCCTTTAATAAATATATTACCTTCTTAACGAATAATTTATATTTTAAAAAATTAAATAAAAAATCTTTAAAGCTTTTAAATCATACGTTGAATTATATATACGAAACGTAATTAAATTCGAAAACGTTTTTTAAAACCTTAAAATACCATCCCATTCGCGATCAAATAAATTATTTCGTAAAAATAATAAATCAATGTAAATATTCTTTCGCGTTATAATATTATTACTTAAGAAATTATTAATTTTATTATAAAAAGCTCAAATTTTTAAAGCATATATAAAATAACGAAAAGAAATGGCCATTTTTAATTAACATTCTTTATTAATAACACGTATGAAAAAACGAAATGCTTTCTAATATAAACTTTTTTTATCCGTTAAATAACGGTACATTTTTTCTAACTAACAAAATAACGCGTTTTAAAAATATTTATTACTTAATAAAAAAATTATAACAATATTATAACGTATATTAATACCCGTACCCTTAAAATATTAATGCTTTGTTAACAATTTAACTTTTTTATAAATTCCTTCGGGCTTTAACCGTTTTTAACGCTTATATACGTAATAAAGTAATTATCCGAAATTTACCGTTATTACCGCCTTAAAGTTACGGGTAATTAAAATATGAAAAAATACGATAAACGGCATAACTGGTACCTTAAAATAACGCCATTTAAAAAAAAGAAAACTTAAAAAAATACGGATATTTAATTCGGAAAAAGCTTTAATAACAATTTAATACGTTACTTTATATATATATATATTAATTAATTAATTAAATTATAACTTACGTACGCGGTTTTAAAGTAATCTCTAATTACTTACGTCCGTTACTTAACTTGTTTATAACAATTTATAAGAAATAATCCGAATTATTTATTGTTAAGAAAATCGTTAAACATATATTTAACGTAACGACGGATATAAACTTTAAGGTTACCGAAAAACGTTTTAATAAAGTTAAAATCAAATAAATATAAAAGGAGATATTACAACTTTATTCCAGTTTTTTCGCATATCGTATATATTTCGTTCGAATAATAAAAGCTAACGTTATTTGTTATTAATATAATGTTACGGTTCGGGCTACCGTAATATAGCTCCAGTATATATGTAGCTGTAAGCACCAGAATGATTACCATAATTGCGATCATTCTACCGATCTTTTACCCCTAATATAGTGGTATGGTGCTAGCCGTAACATAAGGATCGCATAACGGTAGGCAACGCCTTAATGCTAGATTCGATCCCCAAACTAGCCGTTGCTTACAAGGTTTTCCGGACGCATACGGGGTAATACGGGGTAGACCTTGGGGGTTGGCAGCTACGCCGCAGTTAATCGCGGCAGATATCCTTTCGTAATTTGGGGACCAAGCTATTAAAAAAAGAGCATAATGTTACGGTTCGGGCTACCGTAACACAGCTCCAGTATATATGTAACTGTAAGCACCAGAATGATTACTATAATTGCGATCATTCCACCGATCTTTTGCCCCTGGTATAGCGGTATGATGCTAGCCGTAACATATAAAACGTGGCCCAGGAAACGGGTTCATTAACGGTAACACCCTTTCCCTTAACCACAAAATAAAACCTTTGCGGTTAATAAACTCTTAATATATAAAAGTATTTAATAACCCGTTAACTTTAATCGCCGGTAATATATTAAAATAACGGCTTTATTTTAAAACTTTTCGAACAAATAAAATAAAACTTTTAAATACTTAACCGTAACGATGGTTAATATTACGCTTATTAATACCCGATTCGTTTACGAAAATAAATATATCCGAAATATATTTAATAACGGTATAAAGATACTATATCCGCTACCTTAAATCTGCCTACGTAACTTTAATCTTTAATTTCTTATTATCTTAATCGATAACCTTTAAATATTTTAAAATCGTAAAAATAGTTACGTATATATCGTAATAATCGGTGAGAAACCATTATATTTCGTTAAAATATAAATCGAACTTATAAACTAATTTCTTTAATAATTTTTATATAATTAATATTAATTAATTAAAGTAACACATAAAAAATAACGCGTAATAATATATAATACGTACGTTAAGCGCCTAAAAAAATAACTTTAAAGCTTCCTTATAATAATAATCTATTTCGTTAATAAAAAATCGCCTAATCGCCTTATATTAGGCACGATATCGTTCGATCGTACGTATATTAACATTAAATAAAATCGAAAATTCTTTGCTAATATAATTACTTTCGGAAATTAAAGTTAACAAATTATATCTTTACAACGTAATAAAACGTTTCCCGTATTTCGCTTTAAAATTAAAGATAATAAACGTTTCCACCACCCTGAAATATCGTGGATCGAAAGAATCATCTATACGGAAGGCTTCAGTTGTTGTTATTATTGTTATTATGTTGCTGTCGAAGGTCTACACGCGTTCTGAAAGAACGCATACAAAAAAAGGTGTATAATTCAGAAACTAAGTAGGGCCCCGACACTCTGATTCGAAATAGGAGTAGGTGGAGTTCGAAGTTGAGCTATTAACGTCACAATGCAGTTTTGAATGATCCGAACTGCAGCCTCAGTCGAAGAGCTCGATCCACCCACGAAAATTTGATGAAAATTATGCAGTAAATCGAACTTAAAGCGTATATCCCGAGGGAGCAGTGATTGGATCTGTGTTAAGGTTACCGGGCACTAACGCTGAAATGTCTGAAATCTTCTCCGTACTAAGTAACCTAAGCCCGTTGCCAACCCGAAACGTTTAAAACGTCTGCAGCCCTAAGGGCGAGGAACCATTCGTATAAAAGAGCAAACCGCTGAGTGACCAGGGCCAGTCCTTACGGCCCAAGCTTCATCAGCCTCTGCTTCGCCCTTCTTCTTCCTCAGTCGGAGTCTGTCGCGAATCGTTTGTCGGTAGCTATTGTCCAGTAATTGCCAACACGGTGGCAACTTCGCTAACTAGTTATGCCGTTGAAGACTATCATTGTGTTCTCAGGCGCTCAAGGTAAGTGGCATCATCTCCGTAACCGCGCACTTTCGCCGATAGAGCTTCATCGATGGACTGTGGCGGAAGGAAACTGTAGCGGCTCCAGAATGGTGCGGTGCCGTAAACAGATACGAGGCAGGCGCTTGGATAGCGCTCGGCAATCGCAAGGAGCTTGCCGATGCCCTGCGCAGCGAGACCCCGTCCGCGGAACTTTGGTAGGACGCAAACATCGTGGATGTAGTACTGGTCTGCGTCCGGAGCTATCTCTCCAAGCAGACTATCCAGTGCTGGCGGCTGGCGACGTCGGATAGGATGCGAAACGGCATAACCGCAGAGTTCGCCGTTCTCTACAAGTGCCAGGCAACCCTCGGGAAAGAGCTTCACTCGCTCTGCAAAGACGCAATCGCTCTCTGGCAATTCAGCATGGATGATGTCTGCGACGCGCACAAGAGCCTCAATGTCATTGGCAGTGAGCTGCCGCCAGACAGCCATAGTTCTGGGCTGTGTATTTGTCCGCAAGAGGCAGGTGAAATACAACGGAGAATTTGAGGGGACGGCAAAAATAAACGGCGCCAGTGCGCAAAGTACGAAGCTTCTCCTCAAGACGTAATTAACGCTTTAATCTGCATAGGCGGGGGCGAGAGACCAGGCAAAAGTTTTTACATACTGCCATGTAGCTGTGGGCCGCGCTACTCCCATTTCGAATTAGAGTATCGGGGCCCCACTTAGCTTCTGAATCACACACTTTTTTTTGCGACACAACCGTTAACTTGGGATATATCGGGATTCAAAGCCATCTATCTCAGCAATCAGGAAGCTCCCGATTTGCAGTCATATATTATTATGTAGCCCTCGTCGAGAGCTACATAATGGTACCTAATGCACCTCTATAACCATTATATTGGTTAAGTTAATAAAGAATATATATAGTTTAAACAAAAAAATCTTATTCAAAGACCTGTTTCTTATCAAATATAACAGTTATAAAGGTATATCCGGTATCAAATTGTGGCTCTCGACGAGGGCTACATGATATATGGCTGCAAATTGGCAGCCTTCTAGTTGCTAAGTATACCGCTTTGAAGCGTATATTCGAAGTTGAACGTTGCGTTGCAAAAAAGGTATATGATTCAGAAAGCTAAGTGGGGCCCCGACACTCGGATTCGAAATGGGAGTAGTAACCAAACCACCAAAATTAGGTGTAGCTTTAATATGGGTTAACCGTTACAGTTAAGGTGTAAAAAAAAAGCTAAAATATTCTCCGTACTATATAATTTTTTACCTTTAGCATTACATCCATAACACCCGTTGACTTTTATAATAGCTAGAATATTTAAAAAAAAAAAAAAGTTTAAAATTTAGAGGAAAATATATAACGTCTCGTACGAAAAATAAAATTTATATAGGCGGTTTAATAAGTTAAAAAACGCGCGAAATTACGAATTTAAAGAAAATTTTCTAAGCTTCGTATATAAGAATGCCGCCGTTTTAATTTCGAAAATCTAGATATTGGTTATAAAAGTCGTAACCGTTATACAAGGTCGACTAGGTTCAAGGCTTATTTTCTAGACTGAGCCAAATTTATAAAAAAATCATTATACGATATAATTTGCACGATAAATATTATACCTAATATTTTCGAATATAATAATTAACTAATAGTTTTTACGGTTTAAAAAATAAATACCTTAATTTTATAAAACCTTATTTTAAAGCCGATTAATACGTACTTGTCGATAAGTTTTAACCTTAATAAACCTTATGCTCGTTAGCTGATGCGGTAAGGTCGGATAATATAATTTAAAAGATATTAAGCTTTATATAATAAATTTTAAAAATAAACTTTAAAAGCAAATCTTAAAAGCAAACTTTACGATAAACCTTAATTACGTATAAAAAGTTGACATCTTTTTGAACTTTCGCTAATCTCGATCGTTTTTACGACTTTTCGAGTTATTTAAAATAATATACCGCGTAGGTCTAAGTATATAATACCGGCAATTTATAAATATAAAGTTTTTATAAAAACCATTTTATAAACTGTATATAATTTTTATAAAATTACCGGACGAATTAAAATTATCGATATTATTATTAATTTAAAACTCCTTTTTAAATAACTAATTTGGGCTTTTAATTTTCGGATACGATTTAATTGGCAAAAATAACGGTAATTAATTTTCACAAAAAATATATGTGGAAAAATATAACGATTATAAAAAAGTGATTAATAAAATTGAAAAAGAAAATAAATAATAAGCTTAAAAATTCCGAAATTTAAACTTTAAAACGGTATAACGTCTCATACAAACTTGCGAGCTAAACAGGCTCGCGAGCCGTTTTTTGGCAACTTGCAACAACAAATTTAAATTACATAACTATAATATATCGAATTAATTCTAATTTAATTAAATACTTTTTTACTAATTTTATTTATAACATTTTTAAACGTGTATATTATATTAAATTTTATAACAAAAATTATATTACTATTTTTTCCTCCTAACCTGCCCGTAACTGACTAGCGCCTAACGCGTCCAAATTAATATTACCTCCATTTCGTAATAAGTAAAGCCGAACGATTAAATAATTATTATTAACCGAATCTTTAACCTAAATATGTAAGTATTTTTTATCCGGATTTTATACGTTAAAAATATACGTCAGGAAACGTATTAAAAAACGCGTTAGAATGCGCGTTACGGGGCGTTTCGTAAAGCGCGTTGGTATATAACGGGGCGTATAGCAGGGCGTATAGTAGGGCGTATAATAGGATATATCGAGCTTAATCTGGCAATAATTCGATATTTACGTAATTATATAAATTAAATAAACGTTTTTAATTAAAAAAAAACTTATTAAAACGGATAAATAAGGGTTTTTAACCGGTAAAAAGGTAATAGTAATAAAAAGCTGCTCATAATTGTTAAAAGTTATCGGTTATATATAGGTTAAAGAAAGAAAAAAGTAATATAATATTCGTAACAAGCTTTGATATAATATATATATATATATAGAAAAAAGCTGTAAATATAGTTAGTAAACAAGTATTCGATTAATTAGGATTAATTTAATATTTTATAATTATGTAATTTAAGTTTGTAATTATAAGGTACCAAAAAACGGCTTGCGAGCTTGTTTAGCTTGAGAGCTTGTATAAAACGTTAAATTAAAGAATTATAAATAATAATTTATTTAGTTATTCGAAATTACGAAAATCGTCCAGAATTTCGATTAAAATCGACGTAAATAAAAGCGAAATAAGGCAGTTTACAAGAGGAATAAGTTTAATAAAGCTTAGAAATTAAGGTAGCAATCTATTATTTTATTTAATTTTGTTGATATAATTACGTCTTTTTTAATAAGAGTTTATAATATTATAATAATATTTTTCTTATTTTAAAAATTCATAGTATAAATCGTTATTTATTTTATATAATCCTGTTTTAATAATAACGATAATGCGTTGTATATCTCCATTTCGTTTTTCATATTTATTATACTTTTACATAAATATTTATTCTCGTCGTTATTAATTAAATAATTAAATTTCGAGTTTAAATTATTTTTGTTAACAAAATATAAAAGAAATTCTATTTGGCTAGTTTTTCTATTAATTAAAAGCTTATATTAATATAGTTACTATTTTTCGAAAATAACGTTATAAATTTTTATTAAAATAACATCGAAATTAATGCTTTATTTTCGTTTTTGAATATAAGTTCTAGAATAATTAATTCTGCGGTTTATTTATTTTTTATTATAGGTAAACTTTTAATTTTTTACGTTTTCAACTTTATAATACTTAATTTTAATTTTTTATAATAGCCGTAACGCGTTAATTATTTCGGGTTTTATATAGTCCCAGTCGGTTTCGTAATTTATTAATCGGTACATTAAAATTTTTTTGATTCGTATTTTGATTATTATAAGAAGAATTTTAGGTCTTTTTATTATTATATATAAACCTTTTTTAAAAAGTTTAATTTCTTTTTTCGTTTTTTCTTATATTACGGCTTTTCTATAAGTAACGTTTATATTTTAAGTTTTTTCCTTAGTTTTAAATGCCTCTTTAATTTTCGTAATAAATTATTTATAACTGCTTTAGTTATTTATTTCATCGTCGTAATTAAGATTTTAATTAATTAATTTAAGTTTAAAATGATTTTTTAAGATAAAATTTAATTTTTCTAAGTAATATTCGTATTAAAATTAAGCGTTATATTATACTATATTACTTTCCCGTTATCGTATTCTTTTTAAGTATATATTTCTTTATTATAGTTTTTAATAAATATTAACTTAAATTATAAATTGTTAATAGATTTTCCAGTAATATTTATAATAGTTTGACATATTTATTTTTCTTCAGTTATATATTTATATCATTCCTTCTAGTATAAAACATTGTTTTCGGGAAATCTTTTTTCTTTTAGCTAATTACTTTGCGCGGTAATGATGTTGATAATGTTCTGTATAGTTATAGTACGGAAGTTACCGTATTATTTATAATTCTTAATAATCTTTTCGGTTTGATTTTAAAAGTTAAATTTTAGTAATATATACGGATAATTCGTTATTAAATATATTTTTTTTTATTAAACGACATGGAATATATTGCATCGTTTAGGCTTTTTTAGGTATAACGCACTATTTTAATCTTGATATTGTTACGGGTCAAGAGTCTAGTTGGGAACTAGCTTGCGCTAGTTCTAAAGATTTCTATCTATATATAGCTAGCTGCTTTCTGAATTTCTGAATAAAGTTATTATAGCTTATATCCTTAGCTTTTACGTGTTCAGCTTTTAATATATTTAAAAATATTTCTTTTTTTTAAACACTCTATTGCCGGAAGAAATATATTAACGATACGCATTTATTATTTATACGTAATTTATTCGCTATAAAAAAGAAATTATACCGTTGAATTTTACGAACCGTTTTGCGAATTATAAGGTTGAAAGAACTATAACGTCTAAAGATTTAAGATGGATAAAAAGTTGTTCGTTAAGAGTAAAGCGATCGGAAATGTTTAAGCGTAATTCTTTTATGTTTACAAAAACTTTTAGCTGATAGCTTTAAAAAATAACGTTTTTACTATATATATAAAAGAATTTAAAAAGCCTAAACTTAGACCATTTTTTTTATCGCCGTTATTTTCAAAAAGCTTAATAAAAACTAAAAAGTTCATTAACGCTTAACCAAGCTATATTAACGTAGCGCTTAAATGATGTTTAAATATATCCTTATTTTTAAAAACGTTTTTTAAAGTTAAAAAAATACGAATAACTAAGTAAGGTCAAAGTTTTTTTTATTATTAATTTCAGGCCTTAAAGTCGAAACGAGAAAATAATTCCGCTACGAAAAATAACCTAATATATAAGATAAATTCGTACAACTTTTTTCCGTCCGAAAGTATCGTTTTTAACGGCCTTTACGTCAATGGGTTTGCGTATAACTATTTTCTAATCGAACGGTAATATTATAAAAAGTATAAAAATAAACGTTTTAATAAGTTAATAACGTAAACGCTATTAGCGATCGAAAAAATGTTACTTAAGGTACGGGAAAACGGAGCATTTCTAAAAACATTACATTAAAGGAAAAAAGTCCGCCGTCCATTGCTTTAATATTAACGAGGCCCCGGAAGGTCCGTTATTACTCGAACGCTAAAAGGTAATAACGGTAACGTATATTAAAATTTAAAACGAAATCGAATAACTAAATACGTTTAATACGTTTAATAAATTAAAAAACGAATAGGATTATTAATACCGATTTGGTAACGCGCAATGTATTAAAAACGTACGAACGTAAAATACGTAACGTAGTTTTTTCGTAATCGTTGGAAAAGCTTTTAGGATTAAGATTTACGAATATTACCGTTTCGGAACGAAGGTTTTAAAAAGATGCTAAGTAAACGTATAACGCGTAACGGAAAAAAACGAGGATTAAATCCAAAAAAAAAAAGGATATATTACGAGTTAAAAATCTAATTAAGAATTAAATTACGTTAATTTTAAAAAGGCTTTTATATATATATAGCAAGCTACTTTCTAGATTTTTAAACAGATTTATTATGGCTTATACTCTTAGCTTCTACGTCTATAGCTTTTAATAGATATTTTTAATTTATATATCAAGCTTTAGTTATTTATATTTTTCTTATTTTTTTATTAAGACTTAAAATGTAATTTATTATATTTTTACTTTTTTTTTTTTAATTTTCCGTGCTTTTATAATTATTGCGTAATAATTGGTCCTGTTATAGGAACGCGTTATCGGATAATAGTTGTCTAAGAAAATGTTTTGGCTTTTTATAATTTTTATCGAATCTTAAATAACGAGATATAATTATTTTTTATTTTAGTTATATTAAACATTTTAGTGTTGGTATTATTGTTAGTGGTTTTACTGTCGTATTTTAAATATAAAGGTTTTATTCTTTTGTTGTTATTTTTTCAGGGCTTTATATTAGTTTTATAACAGCTTATTTTATTGTAATTATAGTATTTAACTCGAAATTAATTATGCTATTAGATTATTTTTTTAACTTTATAAGTTTTGATATCATTTTATAGCAAATAAAAGAAATATTATGTTTTTTTAGTTTCATAGATTTTGCCAAATTCGAATGTTAGGGATTAGAATAATATATATTGATGAAGATAAAGATCTAGAACTAGAATACAGAAATCGGCGACCTGGCTAGCTATATATGGGCCCGCCAAGTATAGCTAGCTCCATATGTAGGTCTGCTAAGCCAATAGAGCTTGGAGCACCACATAATCCTTAACACCGAACTTGAGAATAAATTCTTTTTATTATTTTTGTTCTCGTTTATATTGTCAGTTATTAGCTTTAATCTTTTTTGTAATATATATATCGAAAGTGGTAAATTGTAATAATTTAATAATTTCGTATTTAATATTATTTTTTAATTCTGTTTTTAGAAATATTGCTTAAATTATTCTTTTTCTTTTATTTAATATATCACTTTATTGTAATATTAAAAGTTTTAAAAGTTATAATATATTTAAATATTGTTTTTGTAGGCGAAAGTTTCTATATTACGTTTTTTTAGTTAAAGTTTTTAAAGTTGCCTTTTCATTCTTTAAAAGTTATTAAAATAAAAGAAATGTTTTTAGTAAATTACTTTTAATTGCATTATTTTTAAAAAAGAATTTTATATTAAAAGCTTAAATTATTTTAAAGCGCTTCCTTAAAAGAAACGCTACGACCGTATGAAGTCTCTTAGCTGTATTTTAATATTTTTAAACCGGAGGTATATACGTATTAACTTAAGAAAGTTTTAAACACTTTTTTTTATCGTAAGGCTCGGGTTTTTTAAGTTTGACTTTAATAATATTAATTTGGATTTTTTACGTAATTTTAAGCTTTTAAACTTCATTTTAAAATTATTAGGTAACAGGTTTTTAAGTATCAGTTAATATCTTAACGGTATTATTAAATAAAAGTATTAAACGTATAACGATTAAATAAATAAATTATTTATTATATTTAAACGTACGGAGTTTATACTAATAATCGTATTGTAAAAGTTTAGGTAATAATAAAACCGTTTGGTTCCGTTTAATAATAACAGATTAAAAAACTAATTTATATAATTAAGTTATATCATATATAAGAGTTACTTTAAATTAAAAAGTTTAATCAACGTATATATAACAGCCGAGATCCGTCTGAATCCGACGGACGATTTCGGATTTATTCCGTTTAACTGTATAAATCTTTCTAGATCCGATAAATTATTTCGGATCCATTTAGTTTAACCGTATAAATTCCTTAGATCCGATAGATCATTCCGCATCCATATTACGTGATCTGTCAACTAGCTGAGGGGTGCGTAGCGCACACTATAAACGGAAAGGTTATCTACTGATCGGTATATACATATTCCGTAGTTAAATTACTAAAAAGCTGAACGTGTTTAATAGTATACGTAGTTAGCTTAATATAATAACATAATTAATATTTTTATATTTAATAATTAAAAGTTTTATTTATTTAATTAGCGTTATATATTAATTAATTAGTTATTATTAAGACGATATAGGTTGTAGATTAATAATAATTATTTATATATTTTATTAGCTATAATAACGACCGTGTTATTAACGTTTTTATTCATTTATTAATGATGTAAAAATTGGATTTATTTTAAGAAGAAATTTTAATTTAAAGTGTACGTTATTAAAATTTAGAATTATATCGATTTTAATTAGTTACGTTTATAGTTTGTTAAATTTATATAACCCGCTATAAATTTTATTTTAAAAACGCATTTTATTTTTTAACGTAAATTAATACCTTATTTTTAATAGAAATTATCGAAATAATTGATTCTACGAATTAATGAACGAATATCTTTAAGATAACGACCGAGAATAAATGAATTTATAATTAAGAATATATGATATAGATTTATAAAAATCGGAAATACGATACTTTTTGTTAAAATATTAACGATTTAACGAAAGAGATTTTAAAATTTACCTTTTTAACGATTAAATAACCGAATTTCTTTTTTGTAGAAAAAGGGTTACGAAAATAATACGTTACATTAATTAAATTTAGTAAAATGTATAACAATAAGTTTATAATTAATATTTAACGGAAGTATTACGAAGTATTAAAGTAAATTTCGAAATTTATTAAAAAATTGAGCGAATAAATCGGAAAATAGTAAAAAATTATAATTATAAGATAACGATATAATAGTTTAAAAACGAATACGATAATTAAATAGATTAACGATTTATATATAGCCGTAATTTCTTTTATAAAGTCTAAAAAAAAGGATCTTAAATAATGAAAAAGGCCGAAACTAAAAGCGCTACAGTTAATTATTAAAAGGCGGTTATTAACTTTTTATATTATTAAGTTTAAATTTATTAATTATTTATATTAAAAAACGTAAAAAAGGGGTTTTAACGTTCTACGAAACTCCCGCGAATTTATTTAAATAAAATAATTTTAAGTTTATTAACGTTTAGCCGTATAATAAAGGCTTTAAACGAAGATCGAAACGAAATAATTATAAAAGTTTATATTTAAATCGAAATATTAATAAACGAAAACGTTAAAAATTAAACGTATAAAGTACCAGTTATAAAATATATTTAACTATTTTATATAAATTAATTTAATATTATTATACGTTTTTTATAAAAGCTTTAATAAAATTTAGTTTTAATAAAGTAATGAAAATATAATTAAAAAATAAATTACTTTTAATTAATCTTTAAAGAAAAAAATTAACCGTTTATTAAAAACTATAAATGATTTAGCTTTTAAAAGAAATAAAGCGAATTTTAATATATTTCTTAATTTTCGATTAACGTAACGTAATAAGCGGTTTATTCTACCTTAAAAAATATATTTTAGGTTTAAAATTGACGCTATATATTTTTAACTTTATTAACAGATTTTTAAATTTTAAATCAACCGTATAAAACGATACAATATACGTAAATAATAATTTCGTTACAATTAAAAGATATAAAAAGGTTAATATATTATTTCGAACTTCTAATAGTACGAAACGTTATAATTATATAATATACTTTATTAAGAAAAATTTACATATAAATTAATATTATTTTGCTAATTTCGGAAAAAAAAGTTTTAATAAAATAACCGAAAGGTTGATAATTTTATTCGAGATAAATATAATTAAATACTTATTACGTTATTAAATAAATTTAATTAATTCGTTATCGAAAATATTAATATAAGATCGAATAGATTTAAGCTTTATTTTTCAGGCTAAGCCAAATATACAAAAAGTTATTATACGATATAATTTATACGATAAATATTATACCTAATATTTTCGAATACGATAATTAATTAATAGTTTTATAATTAAAATAAATTAATACCTTAGTTTTATAAAGCCTTACTTTAAAGCCGATTAATGCGTAATTGCCGATAAGCTTCGACCTTAATAAACCTTATACACGTTAGCTGGATTCGGCAGCGTCAAATAATATAACTTAAAAGATATTAAATTTTGCGCGGTAAACCTTAAGGATAAATCTTAAAGGCAAACCTTAAAAGCAAACCTTAACGGTAAACCTTAATTGCGCATAAAAAGCTGGCATCTTTTCGAACCCTCGCCAGTTTTACGGCTCGATCGTTCCCACAGCTTTTCGAGTTACCCAAAACATTATGCCGCGCAATTCTGAATGCGTGATATTAGTAATCCAGAACCGTAGAACTACGACGAAAACCGTCTTATTAACGGTACAAAAATACCACAAAATTACCGGACGAACTAAAATTATCGACATTACTGTCGATTCAGAAAATCTTTCCCAATACGATCTACTTCGGCTTTTAATTTTCGGATACCGAAAATATTAATATAATAGTTATTTATATAATTATTATTATTTATAAACGAAAAGATTATTACGTATAAGTAACGATATTATATAATATTTAAAAGTAAGCTATTTAAATACCAAAATAATCGCTTAATAATGATTTTGTATAAAAGAAATCCGTTTAAAAAATTTAATAATAATTAAATACGTTACAAGTTACGAAAAAATGAATTTCGATTAGAATAAAAAATTATCATCGATTTTATAAATTTCGAAAAAAACCCGGAAAGTATAAATACGTTATATTCGTTATTAATAAATACTTAAGATTTATTTAAAATATTCATTTTAAAGAGTACGAGTAAAATATATTAATTATAACATTTTAATATTTTTTAAACGTTTTAAGACATTAAGATAAAAATATTTTATAACTAATCGAATACCATAACGAAATTTCAAAAATTTATTAATTTTAAAATGTATTTTAATTACTTTTTTTTAATTAAATTTAAACTTTTAATATTATATATATAAATTCAAAATAAAAATATAAAACCTTTGGAAAATATAAATAAGAAATATATAATTACAAGACGAAATAACGTTAAACTACCCACATTTTTAATCGTATATAATTTTAGAATAATAATATATTTATATAACCGTATTTTTAAATACGCTTTTTTTTAATCAACTTTATATAAAGTTTATAATATTTATATAACATATAAAAACGGCATTCTAATATTTGATTGAAAACTTTTAAAGATTTATTTATAAGTTTATAACTATATAGCTTACGTTATAACGATTACCGTTATAAAAAAACAGATTTTAAAAGTTAAATTTTAAAAAATAAATTAAAATTTTTATCGGTAACCGATTAATTAATATTTAACAAATTTGGAACCCGTTAACGAATAAGGTCATTATTATTCGAAACGTTTAATTTAACGAAAAGGTTAAATTTTTAAATAATATTAAAAACTTTAACAATAACATTTTTTATATTATGAAAAAAGAAATTATAAACATTATTCCGATCAATAAAAGTATTTAATTATGTAAATAATTACATAATTTATATATAAAAGCAGAATAAAAACTTAAACGGAATAATTTAATTATCAATTACATAAAAAGAATGGTTTTAAAACGATATAAACGTTATAAAAAAACGTACGAATTAAAAAAGAATAAGTTTATTTGTATAGGATTAATTACCTTTAGATAACCGCTATATCCGAACTATTGCCGTCCTTTAAATTATTATTGTTATTAACGTTTATTTGAATAATTATTATGATTATTATGCCGACGGAAATGAAATGATAGTTTTCGATTTTTATTATATTATTTAATTTAAAATAACGGTAAAAAACGAAAAAACT
Organism: Monosporascus sp. CRB-9-2; assembly: GCA_004155915.1. Lineage (NCBI taxonomy): Eukaryota > Fungi > Ascomycota > Sordariomycetes > Xylariales > Monosporascus > Monosporascus sp. CRB-9-2. The sequence continues at coordinate 57,695 of QJOA01000065.1, read as the reverse complement.
TTGCGGAATAAAATTATTTTTCCGTATATTCCGTATTATAAAAATGTTGCTAAAATTAATTATAAACTATAAAAAGTTGTGATTTAAAATAAAATAGATAATCCATTTTATAAATACGTATAATAATTGACCGTTAAATTAAGGAAATTTGAAAGAAATAAAAATCCGAAATATACGTTATTTTAATCGAAAAAGTTTTATAATAATATTACGGATGGTATTTAAATTATAAAGCCGAATATATAGGCGAAATTTATCGTTACTGTTATAAAGATATAAAAAGTTAAATATATATTTAAGAAAAAAGATATTTAGAAAAACCGAAAAGGTTTATTTGTAAAATTGTAAAAAAAAATGTATTTTTAAAGAATTATTAATGAATTTTTTAAAAAGCAAATAAGGTTTAAAATATATATAAATATATATTTATAAACTTAATAAAAAAATACAAACTCCGTTTTATTATACAAAACGATTAATAATTTAAAAATATTAATGATAATATATATTTATATATATATTTATATTTAATTAAAGTTTAAATCGATCCTTAATTATTTTTATAATAAAGTTTAATATAAAATTTAAATAATATAATATTATAAACGTTATTGTTAACGCAAATTTGTTTTACGAAATGTACATAAAAATATCTTTAAATTATTTATATCGTAATATAATATTTTTATTTAAAAATATTATGCGAATTAAAAAACTTATTTTTATAATAATAATAAAATTTATTGTCATTTTAAAAAGTTTAGAATTTAACTTTATTTTTTATCAATTTTGTTATTTTATTCGTTAAAAGGGGTTTTTTTAATAATCGATATTATTACGTATGCTATAAAAAAAAAATAAAACTTTATTAAATAATTAATATAAAAAATATAAACACGGTATATCTTTTAAAAGAATTAAAATTTATATTAATTTTTCAGTGTCGAAATAAATAAATATAAATTTTAAAAAGTTACTTTTTATATTTTAATTTCATAATTAAAGTATTTATTTTAATTTTTAAAGATTTTTAAATAACTTTTTAAAAATATTTTTAATAAAAATTAAATTATTGCCGAATTTTAATTTAACTTATTTAAGCTTTATTGTCAGCAGTCACAGTGATTGAATGCAGGAATCTGGCGTAATTGCTCTGGGTTGGTTCTCTAAGTTCTAGAAAAAGACAAATCTAGTCCGTGGGCAATCGCCCGTACATATACGATTTGGTAACAAAGGATCATCAGTGGACAAAGGCTGTCCCAGGCGGCATTCTGCTGGCTAGCCTGAATAAAGCTTATTAGCCTGCAGCACCTGAAAGCACCAATTGCCGACACGCCTTTTTATATCAGGTAACCGCGGTTAAAAAGTCCGAATCGTTTTAACCAAATTTTAAGTATTTTTTTAAGTGCCAGATCCCGTATAAATCGTTTAAAATCCGTTTTGTTAAATAATTTTATAAGTTTATTTATAAAATTATGTTTATTTTTTACGTATTAAAAATTAATATCTTTTATTTTAATTTTTTATCGTACGTAATAATATTTAATTTTAATATAACGCTTTTTTTATAATATTTATATCTTTTTTATTTATTTACATATATTTATATTATTTTTATAATATATTTCATAATAACGTTTTATAATTTTAAAATTTTAAATATAAATATTTCAATTATAAAAAATATATATTTTATAATAGATTATATTAATTTTTACTTATCCGTAAAATTTATATTTTTTATTTCGAATAATTTTAAATTATTATATTTTTAATATAAATAATTTCGTTTTAATTTTTTATACTGAAAAAATAAATTTATTATATTATTTAAATAACGTAATAATTTTTTGATATATTTTTAATATTTAGGTAATAAGTTACTTATAAATTTAGCTTAAACTAAAATTATAAACGTTATATCCGGTTTATTAATATTAACTTCGTATTTAATAACGTATTTTAAATAAGTCTTTACGAATAATATAAGCTTTTTCCGTATTTCGTTTAATTTTAATAATTTTAATAATTTTTTAATATATTATTACTAATTTAATTTAACCTCGTTAATTAATAAAATATGAATAGTTTATATATTTAGGTACTAATTTATATTTCCTGTTTTTTAATAACGTGCTTTACTATTAAACGGACCAAACTAATAAGCGGACCAATATTTAGCACCTGTAATAACTAATCCAAATAACTTAATTATAATATATTAAATTAATTTTAATTAATTGAATCCCTTTTTGTTATTATATTTATAACTTTTTAACGAATGTACGTATTATATTAAAGTTTATTACGGCTGCCAAATTGTTATTTATTTTTTAAGCTAACTATTAGCTGCTTAATTTTAATAGTTATTAATAATAATCTTTTGTTATAACCTTTTTACTAGCTAAAAAAATTTATTTGTTTTATGTAATAAAAATTTAATTTTTTAAGAAACGTTTATTTTAATTATTTAATTACGTAAACATCGAATTATTACGAAATTAACCTTAATACGTTTTGCGAAACGTTCCGTACGGACTTTTTATGCCTTTTAATATACTTACTAACGTATTTTTTAACGCGTTTTATAATACGTTTTCCGACGTATATTTTTAACGTATTAAAGCCGGATAAAAATGTTTGCGTAATTAGGTTAAGGATTTAGTCGAAAATAATTATTTAATCGGTTTGGCTTTAGGTTGTACGAATTAAAAATAATATTAATTTAAACGTATTAAAAAATGATAGGCTGCGAGCAAATTAAATAAAGGAAATAATAATATAACGTCCGTAACAGATTTTAATATAATGCGTATATTCGTCGAGAAGTTATAAATATAATTAGCAAAAAAGTATTCGATTAATTAAAATTAATTTAATATATTATAATTAATTTATTTGGATTAGTTATTATAAGATATTAAATATTGGTCCGCTTACTAATTTGGTCCGTTTAATGGTATGTCACGTTAATATTTTAAAGTTATTATTTCTTAATTTCGAAAAGGAAAAATTATTAAAGTATAAAATAATAATATATCTAGTTTTAAAGTTATAATAAATTATATTATCCGAAATTAATAAATAAAAATTTAATTTTATAAATATTTTTCTAACTTTTTCCTGTTAAATAATCCCGGCTTCTTTTAAACCGTATAATAAATTTATTAATTTTAATAAATTCTTTTTAAAAAAACCGTACGTTTTTTTTTATTTTTTAAATACGTATTAAAATATTTCTTTAATATAGGGAATCATTTTATATAAATATCTTTTTTTAACTTATTATTTAGGCATATAACGATAAAACTAATCTAAAATATATACCAATTAAAATAAGCAATTAAAACTTGTAAGAGTTTTTAATATACAGCTTTTACGGTATTCGCTATTATTTTATTATAATTTATTTCTTTCTATTATATAAGTTATTTCGCATAAATACGTATCTTATACTTATTTAACTTTTTTATAAATATATTCTTTTTTTAATACTTATTTAGCATTAATAAAATATTTATAAACTTTTTTATTAAAGGGCGTAAATTTAAAAGTTTTATATAAAAGTTTTTTTAATTTTCGTAAAAACTATTTAAAATTATATCTTTTTTTAAGCCTTTTATAACTTTTTTAAAGAATAAAATATGCTTTATCATTATAAATAACCTATAAATAATAAATAATTTATTTAAGTTAATATTGTTTAAGTTTTTAAATTTAAAATTATTATCGTATTTATTTTTTAACATATTGGTTATTTATTAGTATTTATAGATATTCTAGATAGTTTGTTCTGCATTTCCGTAACTTTTAAAAAAGTTGTTATCGTTAACGTTTGGGACGAAATAAAAGGTATATAAACCCTTATCGCTTTTTTTGCCCTTTTAAGTTAAAGTTAGCTTTAATTCGCGTATTAGTTTCGAGGCTTTATTTGGGGTTTTTAGGATGTATAACTTGGAAAATATTTTTTTCGGGCATTCTTTTTTACGTTTAATTTGCTTAGTTTCCTAGTCCGTATCAATTTCCGAAATAACGTTATTATTCTTGTTTTTTATTTCGATACCCTTTTACCTTTAACAGTATTTTAGTTATTTTCGTACGGGTTATAAAAACGATCGAATAATATTTTTAAAGTTAGCAAATTTTCTTAACTTTTTTACGTTTTTATAAATTATAATATATAATGTTATAAGTAACTTACCGCTTTTTAATAATTATATTTTATAATTATACGTTTTTTAATAACCTAGTAATATATTTTTTTACTCTGTACGTTATTAACGTTTTTAATTTAATTCTGTAATCTTTATTAATCAGAATTATATATTTACTGCCGAAAATTCGAAAGTATTATTAATTTATATAATTTATTAAATTCGAATACGTTTTTAAAGTATTCGATTAATATTGTATTTCTTATTATAGATTATTTAATTCTATTAATTATATACGTTATAATTTTTATTATTAGGTTTTAAAATCATATCGGGATTTTATTTGGGCTAAAATCGTATAACGTGCTACACCATTAACCGGACCAAACTAATAAGCGGACCAATATTTAACACCTTGTAATAACTAATTTAAATAACTTAATTATAATATATTAAATTAATTCCAATTAATTCAATACTTTTTTACTAATTATATTTATAACTTTTCAACGAATGTACGCATTATATCACTTTATTACGGACGCCAGATTACCATTTAGTTTTTTTTAAGCTAACCGTAACCGACTAACTTTAATAACTATTAACAGCAATTTCTTATTACAATCTTTTTATTAACTAAAAAAACTTATTTATCCTATATAATAAATATTTTTTATTTTAAAAAACGTTTATTTTAATTATTTAAATACGTAAATATCGAATTATTACGAAATTAAACCTAATACGTCTTATTATACGTTCTGTTATACGTTTCGCGAAACGCCTCGTACGGACCCCTTACGCCCTCTAACATGCCTACTAACGTACTTTCAACGCGTTTTATAATACGTTTTCCGACGTATATTTTTAACGTATTAAAGCCGGATAAAAAATGCTTACGTAATCGGGTTAAGGATGCGGTCGAAAATAATTATTTAATTAGTCGGCTTTAAGTCGTACGAATTAAAGGTAATATTAGCTTAAACGCGCTGAAAAGTAATCGGTCGCGGTTAGGTTAAATAAGGGAAATAATAACATAACGTCCGTAACAGGTTTTAATATAATGCGTGCATTTGTCGAAAAGCTATAAATACAGTTAGCAAAAAAGTATTCGATTAATTGGAATTAATTTGATATGTTATAATTAAGTTATTTAAATTGGTTGTTATAAAGTGTTAAATATTGATCCGCTCACTGGCTTGGTCCGTTCAATGGTGTGGCACGTTAAATTTATTTTATAAAAATTAGATATTTTTTTCGTAATTTTATTTTAATATTAGTTATAAAAATTAAAAATTATTAATTTAATACTTTTAATTACGTAAACTTTGTAATTATATTTATACCGAACCTTTTGCTTCCGTTTAGTCGTAAAATTTGAACTTTTTTGCTTTTAGTTATTTTTAAACGTTTATTTATCCGTATAATATAAACGTATAAGTTTTGCTATATTTTATTTTTGGTTTTAAACGAATAATATTTTTTATAACGTAAAAGATCGTTTGTAATAAGGTTGAAATAATTGTCATTTTTAATGTTAACTGGTTTAATTAAGCTTAAATTATATTAAATAATTTTCTTTACGTATTACCTTTATTATTAACGTTTTATAATGGAATTTTCTGTATTTCTTTTCGTTATATATTATAGGAAAATCGTTTTTATTTCGTTAGGGTTTAGGTTTATTTTCTTAGATTTTTTAATGGTTTAAATTAATCGTTTTATGTTAAAGTGGTAAAGATGGCGGTACCAAAAAATGATTTTGGTTTCTTATTTCGTTCGTTATACGAATTCTTTTATTTTTAAAAGCGTTAACGAGCATCTTTTTTAAGTTACTGTCGTTTTTATTAAGTACTTATTTTAATACGTATTTTTATTAATAGTTTTTATCGTTCGTCGACTTCGAGGTTTTAATAATAGATTTTAGCTTTTTATAAAGTTATAAAAAGAAACTCTTTCGAAATACATTAATTACTGTTAATTAGAACTTATTAAATTTTATTAAGGTATTTTTATTTAAATAATTTTCTTTTTTGTAATATATTTTTAAAAAAAATACCTTTAAAAGAAAATTGTTAATATATAACGTATATTTTATTATAATTTCGTTATTCTTTTTACGGGCCTTTTTAAGAGTTATTTTATTATGTTAACGGCAATAATAATAATAAGTTCTTTACCTGTTATAATATACAAGATCGAATAGATTTAAGCCTTATTTTCTAGGCTAAACTAAATATATGAAAAATTATTATACGATATAATTTATTCGATAATTATTATACCTAATATTTTCAAATACGATAATTAATTAATAATTTTACGGTTACGATAAATTAATATCTTGATTTTATAAAACCTTACTTTAAAGCCGATTAATACGTAATTACCGATAAATTTTAATTTTAATAAATTTTATACCCGCTAGCTATACGAGTTCGGCAGGGTTAATATAATTTAAAAACTATTAAGCTTTACGCGGTAAACTTTAAGGATAAACCTTAAAAGCAAACCTTAAAGGCAAACTTTAACGCTAAAACTTAATTACGTATAAAAAGCTGGTATCTTTCCGAGCCTTTGCTAATTTTGATCGTTTTTATAGCTTTTCGAGTTGCCTCAGATATTATGTTATGCAATTCTGAATGCGTGATATTAATAATTTAAAACCGCAGGATTCCGACGAAAACCGTCTTATTAACGGTACAAAAATACCACAAAATTACCGGACGAACTAAAATTATCGACATTACTGTCGATCCAGAAAATCTTTTCTAATACGATCGACTTCGGCTTTTAATTTTCGGATACGATTTGATTCGCGAAAATGACGGTAATCAATCTTTGCAAAAGCACATGCCGGAGGTATGACGACTATGGAGGTACCTGTTATAATATAAATCTCTTTATTTTTAATATTTAGAGCTGAAATTTTTTTAAAGTTTTTAATATTATTCGTAATATTAACGTTCGTACGTAAGTTTTAAAGTAACCTGTTTTTATTATCCTTTATAAATAAATATGTAACAATATAGCACTGCTTATAATAACTGTTTTAAAGCTTTTAATTACTGTAACTTTAAGGTATTTAGTCGCTGTAATTACTTTTTAAAGCGCTTTGTTAACATTATCTATAACGGTTACTTTAAGGCTTTTAATTATTAAAACTTTAAGGCAGTTAATTATTAAAGCTTTAAGGCAGTCGGCTTTTGTAGCTTTAAGCCTAGCGTTTTTTATGGTAGTTATTTCCGGGCTGTTAGCCCCTTAAAGCGTTTTATTATATTATTATATAAGAGTTTAAAGCTGTTATTTATTAATTTAGGCGCTAAATATTCCTTTATTAAAACGGTACCAGTCTTCTAGGCCTTTAAGAATAAATTGTTTTTCGCCTTGTCCACCGTTACGGACGTCGCCGCGGATGTTACGAAAGCTATTGCTTTGGTTATTATTATTTCCTTAACGTTAACCTCGTTTTATTTTTCCTTTTGCCGTTCTTCTTTTTCTTGGGTTTAAGGTAATTTTTCGTTAAGTATCCGTACTTGTTATAAATAAAGTAAAATGGCTTTTTATTTTTGTTTTATACGGGCTTATTATTTCGGGAATTATTATTTTCTTTATTATTTTATATATTATAAAACCGTCCGTTATTCATTTTTTATTAATACGGTGATAAAATTCGTTATTAAAATTGTTAATTAATTGTTAAAAGGAATAATTCGTTTATTTAAGCATTAATTATATCGTTTTATACCAGTTATGAGTACGGGTTTTTATACTAATAAAACATATTATAATATACTTTTCGTTTTTAAATTTTATATTATAACTTTTCATTTTTCGAAATAATTTTTAAAATTTGATAATAATTATATAAAATTTTTCTTGTTGTATATGATTTTATTAAATCTTTTTAAAAATAACCTTTGCCGAGCTTTATTTATCGTGATATAAATTTTTTATAAAGTTTTAAATAATTCTTTTTTTTTTATATTTATAATTAATTTTAACATTATCTAACCCTGCCGAACCGTGGAGCCAGCGGGCATAAGGTTTACCAGGGTCGAAGCTTATCGGCAACCACGCATGTGAGCCTCCCAAGCCGACATCAGTCGAGAAATTGCGTACTTACGAGGGCCCAGCAGTCGGCTTCAAAGTAAGGCTCTATAGGACCAAGGTATCAATCTATCCTAACCGTAAAACCATTAATCAGTTATCGTGTTCGAAAATACTAGTTATAATATCTATCGTACAAATTATATCGTATAATAATTTTCTGTATATTTGGTTCAGCCTGGAAAATAAGGCTTAAACCTATTCGATCTTGCATAATTAATTTTAAAAACCTTTTTCTATATATTTTAATAATAATTTTCGCTAAACGTAATTATTTAATTTATTTTAATTTTATACCGTCATTATAATTAATCTCTTTTAATATAAAATTAAAAATATTATTCTATAACTTTTAATTAACTTAATTTAATAAATAACTTTTTTTTAAGAAAAAATCGAAATATTTTCAACGAAATTTCGAATTATTATTAAATTCTTTAAAATTCTTTTTCCGTTTTTTTAAACGGATATCTAATTAGTTAAAATCATTCGAGTTATTAAAGCTGGATAAGCTGCTAGAAAAACTGTAATGGTTTTTCTTTTTTTTAAGGAACCTCTAAAAAAGGTTGAAAAAAAGGATAAAGATAAAAAACTATTTAAATTATTAAAGGTTCCGCGTATTATTCCCTTTCTTTTAAACAGTAACTTTACCTTTTTATTCCTTTTTTTTCGAAAAGTCGGATTTTTTGATAAATTATCTTTTAAGTTTCGTTTTGCTTTCTTTTAAAGGGTTAATCTTTTTTATATTACTTTTTAATATAATAAATACTTTTTTAAACTTATTCGCTTTAACTTTAAGCGAAGCGCTTTTTAACGTCTATGGTTATATATTTATATTATGCGAACTTTTAAAACTTTACGTTTCAAGTTAAAACGTATTGAATAGTTATAATATTATATTATTTAATTATTTTATTATATCGTTTTATTTTTCGTTGTAAAGCTTTAATTTTTTAATATTATTTTCGACCTATTAATATATTTTTTCCCGCGCCTTAACGTTACGTTTAATATTCTTTATAATAATATCTAAGGATATATCAAGCTTATTTAAATCTATTTCGATATATTATTTCTGGATTAAGGTTTTAAATTTATTTAAATTTGCTTTTAACCTTTATTATTAAGACGACAAGTTATCTTCCATTAAAAATGCTTTCTATTCTTCCGCCTGCTTTCTTTCGTTATAAAATTCTTTATTTTAAAAAACCTTTTAATTAAAAAAAGGTCCAGGTAAAAAAGAAAAAAAAGAGTCTTCGTTCGTATACTTGCTCGCCATCGTTAACTTCTACTTAATTCTCTTCTAAATCGTTAACTAAACAGCTTTTTCTTAAGTTTCGTACTTTTTCTATTAACGTAACTCTTAAACTGCAATTAATTACTTCGTATAACGTACTACGGTTATCAATCAACCAAAAGATGTTACCATGTCAGCAGTTACAATAATCGAATGCAGAAATCTGGCGTAATTGCTCTGGGTTGGTTCTCTAAGTTCTAGAAAAGGACAAATCTAGTCCGTAGGCAATCGCCCTTACATACACGATTTAGTAACAAAGGATCATCAGTGGACAAAGGCTGTCCTAGGCAGCATTCTGCTGCCTAGCCTGAACAAAGCCCACCAGCCTGCAGCACCTAAAAGCATCAATTGCCGACATTTATTAATAAATATTTAAAAGAATTAGTTTTATTTTATACGTTATAATTAATACTTAATTTAATATATTATTTACTATAATTAAATCCATACGATTTAATTCAAATTTTAATAACGTATATTATAAAATAATAAATTAAGTTATATTTTATTTACACGATATTAAAACGTTAACGTTATATTTCGGCGGCGAAACCTTATTAAATATTTAAAGGGATATTATTTTATAAATAATACAACAGATAGAGAAAACTTTTAAATTTACATTATAAAGTTATATTTTTTTAAAAAAAATAATAAGCAAGTAAATAAAATATAATAATTATTTCTATCATTAAAACGAAATTATTATTTTTTACGTAAATAATAAAAAAAGCGTTTTGAATTTTCGATTAATTAAATATTAAAACTTGGCTTAAATATAAAATCGTTAAGTTTATAATACGATAATTAATAAATATTACGGTTAATAAACGTTAACGTTATTTTTTCAAAAATAAATTTTCGCTATATAAATATATATAATTATTAATTACGAAAAGTAATTAAAAATATTTAATTAAAATAGATTATATACTTTCGGGCGATATATTAATTAATAAATTAATTAAAACTTTATTGCGAAAATCCTTTAAATATTTAAAAGAAAAAGATTAAAATTAATAAATATTATAAAAATTTTAAACCGATAAAGAAAACGTTTAAGAAAGATTTTAAACGAAAGATTAACTAATTTTAAGAATTTTAATAACCGGAAAAAAGGTAAAATAAATAATTTTAGTTTTAAATAGTAATAAAATATAATAATTAACGTTATAAATATTTTAAAGCGTTGAAGAAATATATTAATTAGTTAAAGGGTGCGTAACGTATCTTATAAACGAAAAGATTACCTACTAATTGGTATATATATATTCCGTAACTAGATTACCCAGTTGAACGCATTTAACAGCATACGTAGTTAGTCTAATATAATAATATAACTGATGTCCCCTATATCTGACATGACCTGCCTAGGCTCTCGGAGCTTCCAAGACCCCGCTTTAACCGTGCTTTTAGCTTGTAAAAGGTCTAACTCGTAACACTAGATTTCTAAATACACCTATTATAGCCTACATCTTTAGCTTCTATATATACAGCCCTTTAATAATATTCCGCCTATTAATAAAAATTATATATTTAAAAGTTATTAAAAAATATAAATTCTTTTAACGAAATATACTAATGTAAAGTAGGTTATTAATATAATAATAATATAAAAGCTTTAACTTTTTCGTTTTTTATATAACGTATTATATTGTTAAACGGTCCAACCTAGTAAGCGGACGGCTTTTTAGTACTTTGCAACAATAAAGTTACATAATATAACCATAACATATTAAATCAATTTAAATTAATCGGATTTCTTTTCGTTAAACGTATTTATAACTTTTTAATAAATATGCCTATTATGTCCGAGCTTGCCGTAAACGTTATATTTCCGTTCCTTAGTTTTAACCTTTTTATAACGATTATTTTTAGCCGTTATTAATTATAATTTTCTACTATCCCTTTTTTTCGGTCAAAAAAGTTTATCCTTTTTATATAATAAATATTTTTCCTTTTTAAAAACGTTTACTTAAAACGTAATTCGTTTCGTATAGTTAAACGTTTTTTTCCCAAAAAAAAATAATTTCGGATAAAAATAATAAATTACATTTTATTAAAAAGTTAACTGATACGACGATCTTTATTAACGAATTACCTTAATAATTTTTAAACTTTTTTTATAAATAACCTTTTTACCTTATTGTTTTATAAATATTTTAAAAAGATTTTACGAACAAAAAACGAATAAAACTGGTGGAGGTTAACGAGGAAATAACTGGCGTAAATATAATTAAAAAATTTAAGCTCGAAAAAAACGTTATTAAAATCGAATAAAATAAAGCAAGCTTTCATAAATTTAAATTTAATATTATGAAACGTTATAATAGCTTTAAACGTATTATAAAAACCGGTAAAAAAAATGTTTTTTAATAATATAAATATAATAACGTTACATTAAGTTTTCGATATATAACGAATAAACGTATTTTAAAATAAAAAAATAAAAAATGTTAAAAAGTTAAAACCGATACGAGAAATACACAGATATACAAAATGTAATAATAGCGTAATTAACGTAATATTTTTCGAATTTTATCGAATAATAATTTTCGTAGCGGTCGAAAATAAAAAACCGTTTCGAATTTTTCGTACGGATTTAAATATATTTATTAAAATGTTAAATTTATTTTAAACTTAATTTATTTATTATTTAACTATTATTATTTAATATAACCTTTTAATCCGTCATTAATAATAAATTATTACGATATTAGAACTTAAAATAATTTTTTCCCGTTATAATAATAAATAACGGTATAATTTAACTTTAAACATTAATAACTTCAATAATTATAACTTATATTATGTTTTTTTATTTCGTTTATTCAAATTTTTTTATATTTTTTGATATTAATAATTATTATATTCGTTATTCTAAAAAGTTTTATTAAAAATTTAATTTCGTTAAAGTTATAAATAATTTTTCATAATGCCGTATTTTACGATAATAATTTAAATAAGTTCGAATTATTTATAAAATATTTTTAAATTGTCGGAAAAACCCCGTTAATAATTAATTTTATAATTTAAGCGCTTTTGAAAAATTTTTGCCGTTTATTAAATTTCGACGTTTAGTTAATTTTAATACGTTTTGTAATATATTAAGTCAGTAATAAATTCGCTATATTCTTAATATGTTAAAACCGAATAAACAACGTTTACGTATTTATATTAAAAATTCGATTTTCTTTCGGTCGCCGTTAATTTTGATAAAGAAAGGATAATATTAATTCAGGCGTATGTACCGTAATATCGGGTCTTTAAATTCGTTAAAGTAACTTTATATATAAAATTAAGTTTCGTATAACTAAATTTTGGATTTCGTTTTTTAACTTAAATAATTAAATCTATTTTCCTTTATTTAATAAGTCGTTTTATATTATTAATATTAAAAAATAAGGAATTAAAGATAAATAATTAAAATATTTGCAAAACTGGTCCGCTTACTGCTTTAAACCGTTTAATAGTATACCACGTTATATTTATATAATTTTAATATAATATTAATAAAATATATTAAGTTATAAACTAACAATTTATTTAATATATATTCTAGTTAATTTAATACTTATTTCTAGTAAGTTATTTCGATATTATAATTTTTAAACCTAGAAAGAATTAATAAGATATATAACTATTAATAGCTTATATAATATTATTTTATTGATTTTAAAATTAACTTTTATATTTATTATTATACCTATAATACTATATTAATTTATTGATTTTCTTAGTATAGAAATCCACTAATTTATCTCTAGTTAATTGTAATTAAAATGGGGTTTAAATATATTTATATAATTAAATAATAATATAGCGTGCTTTATAAACTAACGCAATATATAAGCGAACGCAACACTTTTTAGCACCTCGTAATAATAAATTTAAAAAACATAATAATAATATATCGCATTAATTAAAATTAATGAGATTTTCTTTTCGCTAGACGTATTTATAACTTCTTTATAAATATGCGCATTATATCCGGGCTTATTGCAGATATTATATTTCTGTTCCTTAGTTTTAACCTTTTTACGATAAATACTTTCAGCTGTTATTAACTTTATTTTTTACCACTTTTTTTTAGCTAGAAAGGCTTAACGTATTATACTATTAAACAGTTCAAACTAGTAAGCAGACCAAATTTGCAAACATTCCAATTACTTACCTTTAATTACCTATTTTTTAATATTAATAATATGGAACGATTTATTAAGTAAAGGAAAATAAATCCAATTATTTAAGTTAAAAAACGAAATCCGAAATTAAATTATTAGAAATTTAATTTTATATATAAAATAATTTTAATAATTTAAAAGGCCCGATATTACGGTAAATACGTCCGAACCGATATTATTCTTTTTTTGCAGAAATTAACGGTAACCGAAAAAAATCGATTATCGATTAAATTCTTAATCTAAATATATAAACGTTTTCTATCCGATTTTAATATATTAAAAATATGACGAATTTATTGCTTATTTAACGCATTATAAAACGTATTAAAATTAATTAATTATCGAAATTTATTAAACGGTAAAAAAAAAATTAAAACCGTTTAAATTAAAAAAATTAATTATCAACGGATTCTTTTTGAAAAATTAAAAATATTTCGTAAATAATTCGAATTTATTCGAGTTATTATCGTAAAATATAGTATTATAAAAAAGTATATTTATAATTTTAACAAAACTAAATTATTAATAAACTTTTTTATAATAACGGATATAATAATTATTAATATCGAAAAATGTGGAAAATTTAAATAAATATAATAAAAAGATAAAAAATAAATTATAATTATTTAAATCTTTAATTTTTAAAATTAAGTTATATTATTTATTATTATAACAGAAAAAACTTATTTTAGGATTTAATATTACCATAATTCTTTATTAATAATTGATTTAAAAGTTATATTAAATAATAATAATTAAATAATAAATACGTTAAGTTTAAAATAAATTTAATGTTTTAATAATTATATTCGGATACGTACGAAAAATTCGAAACGTTTTTTATTTTCGATAATTACGAAAGTTATTATTTAATAAAATTTAAAGAATATTACGTTAATTTTAATATTATTACGTTTTATATACCCGTATATATTTTATATTATTTTTTACTTTTTAATATTTTTTAATTTTTTTTATTTTAAAACGCATTTATTTATTATATATTAAAGATTTAATATAACGTTATGATATTTATATTATTTAAAAAAGATATTGCCGGCTTTTACAACGCATTTAAAGTTATTATAACATTCAATAGTATTAAATCTGGATTTATAAAAATTAATTTTATTTTATTTAATTTTAATAAGGTTTTTTTTTTAAATTCGAAATTTTTTTTTAATTATATATAGGTCGATTATTATTTTATTAATTTCTGCCGATATTATTTATATTTTACTTAAAACAATTTTTAAAAATATTTATAAAATAATAAAATAAAAACGTTATTTATAAAAAAGAATTTAAAATTTATTAAGATAATTCGTTAATAAAAATCGTCGAATCTTTTAAAGTTTTTATTTAAAGTAATTTATTATTTTTTTACCAAATTGTTTTTTTTTTTTTGAAAAAAGATATTTAATTATGCAAAATAAATTACGTTTTAAGTAAATATCGAAAAATTAAAAATAAACGTTTTTAAAAAGAAAAAAAATTTTATTATATAAAAAAGATAAGTTTTTTAAGGCGAAAAAAAGGGGGTAATAAAGGAATGTAGCTAATAACGGTTAAAGATAATTATTATAAAAAGGTTAAAATTAAAGACCGGAAATATAACGTTTACAGCAAGCCCGAACATAATGCGCGTATTTATAAAGAAGCTATAAATAAGTTTAGCAAAAAAGAACCCGATTAATTTGAATTAATTTAGTATGTTGTAGTTGTATTATTTGGATTTGTTGTTGCAAAGTGCTAAGAAACGGTCCGCTTACTAGTTTGGACCGTTTAATGGTGTAGTATGTTATCTCTTTTATATAATATATATTTGTTTTTTAAAAAAAGTTTATTTTTAGTTTTTTAACGTTTATTTAAAATATAGTTCGTTTCTCGTAATTAAATGTTTTCTTTCCGGAAAAACAACGATTTCGTATAAAAAAAGAAAATTACTTTTATTAAAAGGTTTACCGATTTATATTATTTATTAACGAATTACCTTAATAAATTCCATTTTTTTATAAATAATATCCTTATAATATTGCTTTATATATATTATAAAAAACTTTAAGAATAGGGAAAAAATAAAATCGGCGAAGACTAACTGGAAAATAATCGGCGTAAATATAATTAAAAAAGTTTCGTATTCGGAAAAAAGTTATTAAGATTAAATAAAATAAAATTAACTTTTGCAAATTTAAATTCAATTTTATTAAATGTTATGGTATCTTTAAATACGTTGTAAAAGCCGGGAAAAAATGATTTTTTAACAATATAAGTATAAGAACATCCTATTAGATTTTCAATATGTAGCAAACAAACGCGTTTTTTAAAGAAAATATATATACGATAACAGGTTAAAACCGATATAAAAAATATCCGAATATATAAACTATAATAATATCGTAATTCGCGTAATACTTCTAAATTTTATTAAATAATAATTTTCGTAGCCGTCGAAAATAAAAAAACGTTTTAAACTTTTTATACGCGTCTAAAAATATTTATTAGAATATTAAATTTATTTGAAAATTTAATATATTTATTGTTAAATTATTATTATTTAATTCAAATTTCTAATTAATTATTAATAATAAATTATTAAGAGATTAAAATTTTAAACAAATTTTCTTTTACTATAATAATAAATAACGGTATAATTTAAATTTAAAGATTAATAATTTAAATAATTATAATCTTTTATTTTCCTTATTACGTTTATTTAAATCTTTTACGTTTTTCGGTATTAATAATTATTATATCCGTTATTATAAAAATCCTTTTTAAAAATTAATTTTATTAAAACTATAAATATCTTTTTATAATATTATATTTTATAATTATAACTTAAATAAATTCGAAATATTTACGAAATATTTTTAAATTTTCGAATAAAATCTATTAATAATAAAATTTTCGTGTCGGCAGTTGTGGTGATTTGTTGAAAGGAAGTTGAAAGGAACCAAAGGGCTTTAATATGTGGCCCTAGGATTGCAAGGACAAAGGAGCTGAAGCCTATATGTGGCTGCTCTCCCACCTCCCAGTTGTAGGACAGAAATCAAGCAACTAAGTTCCCCTCCCCTCTAGCCTGAAGAATTACAACGCATTTGCCGACATTTCGATCTAAATACGTTTAAAAAGAATTTACCATTTAATAAATTTAGCGTTTAATTAACTTTAACGCGTACCGTAACAGGTTAAATAAGTAATATATTAATCATATTTTTAATATATTAAAACCGATTAAAAAACGTTTTCGTATTAAAATTAAAAATTCGGCTAATAATCTATTTTTCATTGGTCGGCGTTACTTTTCGTAAATTAAAGGTAATATCGATTCGAGCGTTTTAATTGGTAAAACGGTATATTAAAAAAATAAAACTTTATAAATAAAACCAAACTTTTAATAATTAAATTTCGGAATTCGGTTTTTAATTTATATAATTAAATGTATTTGTGCTTTTTTTATAAAGCGTTTTATAATACTAATGTTGAAAAAATAAACGGTTAAAAATAAATAATTAAAATAGTTAAAAAAGTATTACTCTTATTTATATATTACGTTCGCTTATAAAGTACGTTATATTTCTTTTTTTAAAATGCTGCTTTTTAATATAAAGTATATAGTTATAAAACGTATTTAAAATTAAACTCATAATTATACGAAAGGATAAGTAAATAGTTAAGCTGTAAAATTATATACAAATTTAAATTAAAACGGTGAAGTTATTTATAAACGAATTTAGAAAATAGTGGTGGAGTATATATATGTAACGAACCTGTTATATATCCACCTAGAGGTATGAGCAGTATCCGAAATGGGGTCTTGATTTGCAGGAAATAATAGTAAAATAAATAATTCGGGGGTTTGTTCGTTAAAATGATTTACGTACTTTTCTTTTAATTAGAAAACGATGCGTTTAATTAAAATTTTAGATTAATAGTTAAAAAGCAAAATTAGATAGGTATTATTGATATAAAAAACCGTTCGTTCTATATTTATTTTGAATTTAATAAGTATGTTATAAGTTTACATAATTTACATAACTTATATAATGTAATCCTAAATTACTTAAATTACTTAAATTATCTAAATTACCTTAACTTTAACGAAAAAAAAGCTAAACCATTTTTAATCCGAAAATTAACCCTACGAGGTTTATACTAAACTTTAAAGGCAGGTTTTTTTAAATATAAGAAGTTTTATTTTTATAATATAATATTATTTTCTATTTTTAAAAATTTTGTTTTAAAGATAAAAACCGTAAATATTTTTTATTTTCTTAAAAAAGATGTTTAACCCTTTTTTACTTAATTTTATTATAATAAATCGAATTTTAAAAAAAAACGTTTTTGGCCTAAATTAACGCAATTTCTACGATATTCGTATTAATGTAATTAAAAATCAGAATATTAAGACCTTTTTTTATTTTAATTATATTAAATTCAATAAAATTAATTATTTTTTCGTTTTAGAACGTTTAAATTATAATTATTATATTTGTTATTAACGTTCGTTTTATAACGTTTTAATAATAGATTCTTTAACAAAATAAACGAAACGTAAAACCGTTTATTACGAGAATAATATAAAATTAAAGATAATTTTTTAATATATTAGAAAATTGTAAAAAAGAAAGAGAAAACGGTAAAAAAAAGAGGTCCGTTTAATTACGGCGTTAATAAAATAAAAGATTAAAATAACTTATTAAAAAGTTAAAATATTTACGTTTTTAGCAAAAGCTTTTTAAAGAAAAGTTTTGGAAATATTAAAAGAAAGTTTAAAATTCGATTAATTAGAAAAACGGAAAGAATTGGAAAAAAAAAAGCCTTGCGTAAAAGTACAGTAAATATAGCTTGCTTTTAAAATAAACGTTATAACGGAAGCATTTTTTTTTAACTGGAGCGTTATAAACCTGGATTTAGGCGGGGGACCGTTATCGCTTACGATTTAAGCCGGATTAAAAACGGTCGGTTAGGATTCTGTCGGTAAAACTTCTTTATTAAGTTTATTATATTCGATAAATAATTAAATAATTTTCATATGTTGTTTTTAAATACTTAATCTATTTATTTAATTAAATATCAAATTTTGTTTTTAGTTATTCGATAATCTAATATTTTTTCGATTTCGTATTCGCCGTCGTTTTTTTAAAGTTCGAAATTCTTTTTAAACGGAACGTTTTTTAATGCTAGTTTTAATAAAGAAATTTAAAAAATAAAATATATTTTTATGGTTTAAATAATAACAATTTATAATTAATTTTCGAAATAACTTTATTACCTTTAAACGGTCAAAGTCTTTAAAAATTAAGCTTATTATTAAATCTTTTCGTTTTAATCTGTAAAATATTTAAAATTACGTTTTATTTTTAACGTAATAAGTAAATCTTTTTTTATTAAAATTAATTCCTTATTTCTTTTTTTTTTATAATATTAAGTTATTTTTCATTATAAAAATTATCACTTTATTTAAACTCGGACTTATATTATTTTAATTCTTTTTATTATTATTTTCATTTAAAACGTTATTATATCAATAATAAAGGTTTTATAATTTAATTACTTTAATTTTTAAGTTATTATTTCGTATTTATATATAATTATATAAAAAAATTTGTTTATATTTTTGTTTATAAACGTATTATAAATTATTTGTACAAATAGTAAAAATTTAACTTAATTATTTTGTTAATAATTAACGTAACTTTAAAAATACTATTCCAGGATTTTGTTTAGCCGTTTTATTTAACCATCCGTTTAAAGGTAATAAACTGTCGAAAACTTAAATTTAATATTAATTTGCTTAAAAAAGCTATTATCAAATTTTAAAATAAAAAGTTTATTTCGGTCGGAGATAACCTTTTTTAGTATTCCGTACTTATTAAAATAATACCAAATAAAGGCATAAACCAATTATTTTACTGTTACGGTTTTTTAAAAGATAAAAAATACCTATATTTGGAAAGTTTATTAATAATTATTTATACTTTATTATATTCGACTTTAATAACTAGGTTTTTTAATAAAAGAAATGGATAATAAAATTTTAAAATATAATATTTTATACGTTATTAAGGATATTTATAAGTTATAATAATTTATACGGCTTATAGCAAGTTACTGTAGTTTTATTATAAACGTTATAATTTTTAACTACTTATTTAACTATTTAATAAAATTTAAGAAAATCGTATTTTTTTTAAAGTTATTTAATTATTTTATATACTTTTTCATATTTATATAAAAAGTTTTTATGGAACTTTTTAACCAATTTCTTTTTTAACCAGAAATGTAAATCTTGCCGCAAAATAATAATTAATCTTTATTCTTCCTTTTAATTATTTTATTTCGTTTTATTTTTTTTAAATTATAAATTCTTTTAAATTATGTCAATTTTTTAAAATAAGTTATTTTAAGGTTATATATAATTATATTATTTTATTTTTCTTATAATGCAGTATTTATATATAACGCCTAAAAACTTTCGCGTTATCATCTTTTTTTCGATTTAAAACATCTGTTTAAATTTTCTTTTACCTTTAATATACTAAATCTTAAAGTTAAATTTAAAAAAAAAAAGATTATTTAATTTTCGTAATACTTATTTAGCTTTTAAGTTATTATAAATCGAATAGAATTTTATAATTTAAATAAATATTAAAAAAATTTCGTACTGTTAAAAAAAGGTTTTTATTTTTTAAATGCTAAAATAATCGCTAACAATTTTTTATTGTAAATAAAGTATTTAAATTTTACTTCCTTAAAAACTTTAAAAAATAGGTTATTAAATATCATTTTCCGTTACTTTTTAAATATTCTAAAATTATTTTAAAAATATAATTTAACGTATTTATTTTAAGTTGCTTTTTTTTGTCGTAGTTAAGTAGCTTTATTACCGGGGCATTAATAATCTTTTTTTTAACTTTGTAAAAAAAAATTTAAAAATAAAAATTAAAAATAAAACAAATTTTTAAAAAAAAAATTTAAAAAAAAAAATTTTAAAAAATATTTAAAAGAAAAATTTAAAAAATAGAAATTTAAATTCTTTTCCCATATATTTTTTTAATAATAAGCTTGGTTAAAGGATAATTATTTTTTTAAAATCTTTAATTAATTAACGTATATAACCGGTAAATTGTAAAAATTAACGGCTATTAATAATAGTTATTTTATTAGGGATTAGTTAATTTTTAATAGTTTTTATTTTAAAGTTTTGGATTTGAATTTGTTTAAAGGTAATAGTAAATCCTAGGAAATTTAATTTTTATATGTATTAAACTTTTTTTAACGTTTATTAATAGGTTAACCTTTTTAAAGGTTTTTAATATTTATACGACATATTTTTTATATTTTTTTCATGTTTTTAAATAAATAAGAATGTTATTAAGATATATAAAAATACATTTATTTAAGTATTTACGTAAAGTAGTTATAAGTATATATTGGAAACTTGTTGGAACGTTAGTAAGTCCGAGGGGTATTATTTCTATTTATAGTATCCGTATATCGTTTTAAAAGGCGGGTTTTTAATTTTTTTTTTTAATTATTTGGATAAGGTAATATTTTTCCTTAAAGTCGAAGGCTGTAAATTATTTAGTTTGGCTGGTATTTCTTTCTATAATATTTATAAGAATTAAAAAATATCCGTTTTTAATAGTAATATCGTTTAGTTGTTAGTAATCATGTATACGTTTATATATTCGGTTTTTATTTTTATCGAATTTTTATTTATTATTTTTTATTTTTGGTATTATAATTATAGGGTAATTAACGGAAGATTCGGAAGATTAGATATATTTTTTTAAGGTTTTATTAGAGACTTTTTTAAAAAGCTTTTATTTTTTCGGGGTTTATATAATAGATTTGGTAAAGTTTTAAATAATGTTTTTTTTTTGATAGAAATTTTGTAATTTTATTGGTTATAGTAAGGCAACGTTTTGTGGGTTCGTTCCTGAAATAATCTTTTGAACCGGCGATATTTAAGGAGTATTGTTGTTATTAAATTTGAGGCTTCAGTTTTTTTAATTATTTAATAGATTTCGTAAAGACTTTCCTTATATAAATTTATAAAATTATTTTAAGTAAGCGTTTAGTTTTTTTAGTTAATACGTAGATTCCGGGAACGAAATTATAATATTTTTAAAATAACGTCGTATTTTAAAATATCGGTTATGTCGAAAGTAACTTTTTTGAGGTATTTTTATATCTGGATTATAAGTTTTTCAGTTTTTTGGAAAATTCGATTATTATCGTAAGTAAATACGTTTTCGTTAATTATTCGTAGTTTGTATAATTGTGACTTATATTTTTAAAAATTTTAATATTTTCTAATTATTTTAAAGGAAAAAAGTTTTTTTGTTTCGGAATTAATTATTACGTTAAACGTTTCATTTTTATAATAAATAAAGATTTTAATTTAATTTCGTAATTCTTTTTTTGTTTTATATAAGATTTTATATTTATAAGCTTTTTGATATTTTCTTTTCGAAAACTTTTATAATTTTTTAATTAAAGTACTTTTTTAATTAAAAGGCGCCTTCATTTGCGAGCTTTCTTAATAGCATGTTCGGTATAATAATTATTTATATGCATATATTATTTTTTGTTCTTAAACTGGTATTTAAAAGTAATTACCTTTTTTTAGTTTATTTTTAGGTTTTATATTTTGCAAATTATAAGGTTAAAAAGGTAAATTTTTAAAAAGTTAATTTTATATTTAAATGTTCGTATTAAATATAAGGTATCGAGAAATAATATAAATATCCTTATAATATAATTTTCCGGTTTTGTTTTAATTCAAGATATAAATAATAAAACTTAAGCTAATTCTGTTATCGGTGGGTTTTTATATATCGATATTTATTATTTGGTTTTATAAATATTTTATTTTATTTTACTTTAATTAATTTTTTTTCTTTTTTTTTCTTTTTTCTTTTTTTTTTTTTTTTAGTTCGTAAATAAAATAAGTAATTATAAATTTGGTAAACGGTTTAATAAAAAAAATTTATAATCATTTGTTAGTAATTTGTTTTTAGGATATATTCTGCTTTTTGAAAACTTATATAATTTTAGAAATAATTATTTAAAGTTATCAAAATCTTGTTATAATTAACCAGTTCGGCTATATATTTTATTTTTATATATATTAAAGTAATATATATATTAAAATATAATAGTTATTTTAAAGATTATTTATTTCAAATAATATTTGTAAGCTTTAGTTATAAAGTTTTCGCAAATATAAAAATTTTTATATTTTAAGTTATCGTTTTTAATTTTGTTAATTATAATAATAATAAATTCTTAATCGATGGAAATACAGTTAATTTCTTTTTCGTTTTTTCCTTATTATTCAATTTTCGTTTAATTACGTGGATCTTTTTTTGAGCTAAAGAATTTCTTTTTTTATAAAGTTTTTTTTGGCTAAAAAAACGATATTTGCTTTTATAATGTCCTTTTTTGTTATAATTAAAATATTTAACGTTAAATTTATTTTTTTTTTAGATTTTTTTAAAGTAACGTTAGCTTTCTTTTGAAATTTATCTTTTTATTTTTATTATTAAAACGTTGGTTATTATTTTGTTTATTAATTCCTTTTTTTTCGAGGGACTGATTAAAAGTACGTTAGTTAATAATAATAACCTAGTCGATATAATTTTCGAAAGATTTAATTTTAAGTATTTTAAATATTTTCTTTTTAATTAAAAATTTTAAGTTATTATAAAAGGGAAAAAATAACGCGTTTTTCGGTAATTTAAAAATTGTTTTTAAATTAGGACGGGGAGATTCGGTCCTGATCAGTGCGTAATCAAAAAGCGTGTTACGAATGAGCCCAGGGTTTAAGAGATAATGAAGGCAACGTAACTGTATTCTGGTGTTGAGACCAGTCCAAAATTAAAGCTATAAATGATAAGTAAGTGGTGATCTCGGGGTTACGCCCGGCGAAAAGAACTGCTAAAAATACATAATGGGTGCTGATTAATTGATCGGTTAGGCTATGTATCCGACTTTATACCCTGCTCTATTTTAACCCTATTTTTTTAAAAATAAAATTATTTTTAGTTTATTTTAAGTAATAATTAAATAAAAACTTAATATAATTAATTCCTAACTTTATAAAATATATATAAAACCTATTAATTAATTTAGTTACCTTTTACGCGGTTTATTTTCCAATTTCCTTAGTTTAAGATTTCGTTTTTTACGTTTCGCCAAATTTTTACGTTATTTAATTCTTTTTTTTCCTTTTATATTTTATTCTTGTTTTTAACGATCGAGGCCTTATATTTAGGCTAACTAGGTTAACCTTAAAGGAAATATGGTTTTGGTCGTCGTATTATTATTTTATAGGTATTTTCCACCTATTTGTACGGTATATTATATCGGCCTTTTATTATTATTTATGCTCGCTGATTATTTACGGCCCGTCGAAATTTGTATTTCGGTTTAAAGGTAGGTTTAAGGGGTTATATCGGTAATATGTATTTAGGACGAATAGGTTATAAGGAAAGTATCGGAATTACGGTAATTTATAAAGTTAAGTTTTTAAGGTTTTTTTTATGATTAAAGGAAATTAAATTTAATTATTAATTATTTTTAAAATTTAAAGCTTTATTAATATTCAGCTTTTTATTATCGTCGTTAAACGGGGATAAGGATTTGCCAGGTTATAATTTTACGGACTTTAAAATATTGTTTTTTTTAACTTAAGTTTAAAGTAACTTTTAATTCTTTTTTTTATATTATTTAATATAATAAACTTTTTGTATAATATAAGCTTATTTTATTATTTTAGGTTATAATTAATAATATAAAACGCGTAAGTAATTTATAAATCGTAAATTTAAGATATATTTTAGGATAATATATTAGCGATCGTTATATATATAAGCGGATTACCGAGAGCTGAATTTTTCCAGGTTTTTCGATATTTTTGCAGAAATAATTTAGTACGTTTTTCGTATAAGTAAGTATTAAAAAGTATAATAGTTTTTTCTAATCGGGCATATAACGTATTAATTTAATAACTTTTTTTTTGTTACCGATTAATATTTTAACGTTGGTAATATATTAAACGTTTTTAGGATTATAAATCCGGATTGTTTTTTTTATTTTATTAAGAATAATAATATAAGGTCGAATAGGTTCAAGCCTTATCTTCCAGGCTGAGCCAAATATATAGAAAATTATTATACGATATAATTTGCACGATAGATATTATATCTAGTATCTTCGAACACGATAACTGATTAATGGTTATACGGTTAGGATAGATTGATACCTCGATCCCATAGAGCCTTACTTTAAAGGCGAATGCGTGGTTGCCGATAAGCTTCGATCCTGATGAACCTTATGCTCGCTGGCTCTACGGGTTCGGCAGGGTTAATATAACTTAGGAGATGTTAAGCTTTGCGCGGTAAACCTTAAGAATAAATCTTAAAGGCATTAAGAATAATAATAATTTAATTTTTATTAATTATGTTTTTTGCTTTTAAAATAACGGCCATAATTTCGGATAAGGTATATATAACGATTATTTAAATAATGGCAATAAAATGTTAAAATTATAGGTATTTTTTGTTTTGTATAATTATAAAGGTTTGCTATAATCCGGCCGATATAACGTTATTTTAAAGTTTATTCAATTATAAAAGAGGAGAAATAATTTTTTATCATGAACGTTTATTATCTTTATTATATAAGGTAATAGGAATAAATCGATTAAATTAGTATATTAAAGTCGGTATAATAATGGAATAAAGGGTGTAATTTTTATGGTATATTTTACGTAATATATAGTTTATATTATCGATATTTTATATAAGTATATTAATAAATTATTTAAAATTTTTAAAATATAATATAATTAATTTTTTGGATTCTTTATTTTTATCTTGTATAATATGCTTTTTGAACGATAATATTATAACTGGTAATGGGTTAATTAAGATATGTAGGTACGATTAAAACGATATATAATAATTAAGGGTAATAATAATAAATAAAGGTAATATATAGTATGCAGGTATATATAAATATAGATATATTTATATCCGAGTGTAAGTATATAAAAATGTAGATAAGTTGTAAATATTAAGTTATATATATACAGAAATTCGTTAGGAAATAATATTAAATTGTATAAGTAATTAATTAGGTGCATATAAGGTTAGTGCACTAAATTTTGCTATAAAAAACGTATACGCCGAAGAAATTTCTAATAATTTTATCCGATATTATATAAAAACGGATGTAATTATCGGTACGTTTTTTAAATTAAATACGTAATTATTTTTGTACTTATATTTTTTTGTAACTTTTTTTTATAAATTATATTAACTTTTTTTGATTATATTTATCGTTAAAACCTAATATATATCCAAGTATATATATAATTATTTTCGTTATTTTAATTAATATTATTATAAGTTTCCGTAAATTTCTAAATTTATATAATATTTAGGGTTTTTATAGATATATAAACCTAGATAAACTTGTTAATTTTATAAAAAGATTGTGCATTAAAAAATAATCCGGATTAAATACCAAGTTATTAGGTTTTGGTAATGTTAAGCCCGTCGATCGTAAGGTTAAATAAAATATACGTAAGTTTAAGCATATTTTTATTTAGCGTCGTAAGGTTTTGGTTATATTAAATACGACCATGTTTTTTAAATCTGTAATCCGTTATATTAACAAAACCTTAATTATTAATCGAAATATTAAACCTTTATATAACCTTAATAATATTTGCCAGTTTCAAAATTTAATATATTACCGGGTATTTATTTACGAATTAACATTTTTTTTATATAGATTTTATAATATAGTACTTGATTAAAATGCCTTATGATTAAAAATACCGATTATAAATAATTTACGATTTTTTAAATTTTAATTTTTTTTAATATATATTATCGTCTATCAAAATAATAAAAAGTTTAATATTTAACTTAATTTTAGGTATTATTAAGTAGATAACCGGTAGCCGTTAATTAATATCGGTTACTTTTTTACTTTTTAAAATATTACGTTTTTTTAATTTTTAGATCGGACGTTAATAAAAGTTGGTTTAATTCTGAAATAACCAAAATATCATGTATTACGTAACGTTTAAGTATATTAAAATAAATATTTTTTATTTTCTATAATATCTTTAACGAATTTTTATTAATTAATATAAAATACTTAGGATTATATTTTATTAGCTTGATCGGCGGTCCAGCTACCGGTTGGTATATACGATGGCGAATTAAAGGCGAAAACTTTTGGGTAATTATTAATGCTTAATTTAATATAATTGTTATATTTTAAAACGAAGGTAAAAAGTTACCGTTTTATTTTATATACGTTAAGATATTTTGGGCCGAATTTACGGGTTTTTTTATATTTTTATTTGTTAAAAACTTACGATATATTCTTAATTTATTTATTTAAATTTTTAAAGTATTTAATATTATTCCGTACGAATTATATAAATAACGATATCGAACATTAAAGCAGCTTAATTAATATGGTATATATTTATTTTTTAGGTATTAGTCGATTTCGAGATTTTATAAAGAAATTTATAATAATTATATTAAGTTTATCGAAGGTTATAGTTATATATTCAGGAATAATTGGTTTAAAAATTTTAAAGTAAGTTATAAACGGTTATTATAAATTAAAAAGAATATTTGTAACGATATTTATCCGATTATAAAAATATTCGATAAAAATTAATTTCGGAATAAAATTAAAAAGTATATTTTAGATCTTTAATACTGGACGAATATAATTAAACGTATTAATTATGAATAAAATATAGTAAATATCGTATAAAATAATAATAAGTAAAGTAATAATAAAACGTAATAAGGATTTTTATATTTTAATTTTTTGTAATTAATTACGTTAATTTTTTCCGTTTTTTTAATCTGTTTATGTTCGGTATATTATTATCGTTTATAATTACGTAACTTTTAAGTTAACTATTAAGTATTTATATTTTAATATTTATTTTTATAAGTTTTATACCTTTAAGTTACCAGTTTTTTAATAGTTTAATAATAATAATATTAAAAATATCCGATATTTTGTTATTAAATTAATCGGTAAACGGTTTCGTTTAATCGTTTTTTATAAAATAATCGGCTTTTAATATTTTTTTTATAAATTATTTTAATTTATTAATAAGGAAAGTTTTTTATAATTTCGTTTTATTAAATGCTTTTAAGTAATAAATATTTAAATTAATAATATTATTAATTAAATATAAGCTAGTTTAATAATATTTAAGTTTTATATTTTTGGATATATTTATATATTAAGGCGTATTATATAATAATATTAGATCGTTTATTTTTAAAGGTTTATTTTTTATTTTATTTTCATTTTTTTAGTTTATAAATTTAGTAACTTTATAACGTTAATTAATAATAATTTTAATAACTTTAGTTACGTTTTTAATCTTTTCTTTTAAAAAATTAAATTCTTTAAGTAATTTATTTTTTTGGTGGTGTATTGAGATTTTATGTTATAATTTTTTATATCGGTAAAATTGTTTCGATTAATAAAAACGTTTTTTATCCGTATAATAGTTTATACGGGCTTAGACCGTAACTTTTTATAATGGTATTATCGGCGAAGATTATTTTAAGTAAAAGTTTAACTTATTTTTTGCCGGTATTATTCGTTACTTTTATTAGACTTTTAATGATCGGAATATATTTTTTTTAATAAGGGCTTATTTTTAAGCGGTATACGTAATTTTAACCTTTGTTAAATTCCGAATACATTATAAATTTTAATTATTTTGCCTTTATTTTTGGAACCTTTATTTATTTTGATTTTAATTAGAATACCGTATTAGTAAAAAATGTATTTATTTAAAAAGAAATTAATTGTTATTAACGTAATAAAACGTAAGGTTTTAATTTTTAAATAATTAAATAATTCGTATTTTGTTTTAATCGTAACTTTATAACCGTTATCGTTAAATATGAATTAAATATCGATTATTTAAATAATAATTATATTAATAGATTACGAAAAGCCGTAGTCTTTGTTAAACCGTCGATCAGTTACCTTTTAGCATTTTATATATGTTCGTATCATTTTCCGAATATAGTTAAATATTTTGCGTTAATGATAAAAAGTTATTATATAACGATAAATTAAGTCTCGTTTTTTATGATTATAATTTTTATAATATTATTTAATTACCGTAAATTGTTTTTATTTAATGTCGATAATTTTACGGTTACCGTATTGTTTATTTATTTTATGTTATAAAATATTGTTTTAAATAAAATAATTTAACGTTTTAATTTTGAAACCGATTTTTTTTATTAGGGCTTTACGTAATTAATTAAAAAGGTTTAATATTATAAGGAATTTAACGTATTTTTGTAACTTTTTAAATTAATTTTTAATAAAAGGTTTTTATTTATTCGTTTTAATGAAAATTAAAGTTATACCGGTTAAAATAAAGTTAAACCGAATACCGTTTAATTGGATACTAATAAAATTATCAACTTTTTTTTAAATTATTTAGCGCGTTAAAAATTTTAATTATCGGCGGTTAAATTCTTTTTATTAAAGATATGCTTAATTTTAAAATTAAATATTTTTATTTAAGTAATTTAACAGGTGAACAAAATTTTAAATAAAAAGTTTATATAATTATTAATTTAAATTATTAATATTTTGGCGTCGGTTTTTAATATAAATCGGATTTTATAAATATGGTTTTGGAATTTTTTTAAAAATTTCAAAAATAATTCGATATTTTAGCTTCTTAATATCGTAATTTAGCTTAACGTTTCTTTAGATATTATTTTCGAAATATGCGAAATATTCGATATTATTAATTAATTAATTGAAAATATTTTTAAATTCGTTTTTATTTACGTCCGTTTTTATAATAATTTGGTTTATAATAAAATTATAATTTCAAGTAATTAAGGTTGGGATAATAATAATCGTTTTTTTTATAATTTTTATAATATGATTTTATTTAAGTTTTTAGATAAAATTTAATTTTTTAAAGGCAAATATATAAAATGTTTAAATTTAATAGCAAAATATATAATAAAAATCCGGTAATAAATAACGATATTTAAAAAATTTTAATTTCCGAAACGTTTTTGTATAATAAAATTTCAAAAAAAATTTTACCTTAATTATATCCGGTTACCGTTTATTCGTTCCGCAAAAAAATCTTATTATAACGGTTATATTTTAATATTATTAAAACTTTTTTATACTAATCGATATATTAATAAGCTTGCAATTAAAAAGGGTTTTATTTATGTTAACGATATATTTATATATAAATTACCGATTTCCGGAAAAATCTTTTCTTTATTATATTTTACTTTTAAGCTTTTAATATCGACGTTATCGATAAATAACTGGGTAATATTAGGTATTAAATCGTTAAAAACTTTTTTATTACGTAATATAAATAAGTTATAAATTAATAAATTTTAAAAGTATTACGAAAATAGTAAGATCTTTATTAATAAAAGTTAAGATAACTTAATTATAACCGGAAAAAAAGTTTGTTAAGGTGATTAGCAAATATATAACAAAATCAGTAAAAAATCTATTATAATTTTTTAGCATAAAAGTATTTCGTAAAGTAATAATATTTAATTTGGTTATAAAATTAATTAATTCTAAGTTATCGTTTTTTTTCGATAAGAAATTAGATATTTTTATACATAATATAAATTTATTCAAATATTTTTTGCTGGATACGTATTTATAATATATCGATTAATTTATTTTTAAGATTAATTAATATTATTATACCTTTAATTTATTATGTTTTATAAGGGATTATCTGGATTTTATAATTTAATACGATATTCGATTTAATTTTGTTATAATTTTGTTAATTTTAAATTAAGGTAACTTTTTTATAAAAAAGTATTTTTTTTAAATAAGGCCTTTTTAATACGGTTAAATTTATTATTAAGTTTATTAAAAATAACTTTAACTTTTTTTTTAATATATTAAGTATTTCGTAATATAATAATAAATTTAAAAAATAAGGCAGTTAATAATATACCAGGTTTGTTAAAAGAAATTTTGTTTTAATTAATAATTTTTTAAATTTCTTAAAGTTTTTTAGCTTTTTAATTTAAGTTTCCGGATAATATTAATTTATTTAATAATATATTATTAACTAAAACTATTTTTTTCCATTTTGGTTTATATATCGTAATAATTTATATAATCCGCTTATTATTAATTTGGTTACGGATTTTTTTTATAAAATATATAAATTCTTTACCGTTAAATTAACTTAAAATAATATTTTCGGGTTTTAATTTATTATTTATAATGTTTTAAATTATTATAAAGTTTTAATTAATATATATATTATTAGTCGAAAAAACGTAAAGGTTTATAACGTATTTGTTTGTATTTTCGTTTATAAATTTACTTTTATTAATAAAACGGTTTATAAATTTACCGGCTGTTTCTTTTTAAATTTTTTATCGCCGTAAATATTGCGGGTAATTGTTTTAATTAAAATTAAAAAAATAATAATTTTTATTAGCTTAAATTTTAAGGTTTTTTTTATTATTTTAAGGTTTATATTAAAAGTTATTTTTAATTTAGTTATAAAATTAAATCTT
The DNA here is from genome assembly GCA_004155915.1 of Monosporascus sp. CRB-9-2. Lineage (NCBI taxonomy): Eukaryota > Fungi > Ascomycota > Sordariomycetes > Xylariales > Monosporascus > Monosporascus sp. CRB-9-2. The sequence goes on along the minus strand of QJOA01000065.1, from coordinate 26,320 downwards.
AATATTAAGAGTTACGTAACGTAATGGTTATCGTCGATAAATAAAAGAATAATTAATAATTGACCGGTTAATTAAATAAAGGCTTTAATTATACTTTTAAACGGAGTTCTTTTTTAAAAATTAAAACTTATAAAGGATATACGTATTTATTGTATTATTAATCCGTATTATTTAACGTACGATAAAACGATAACGTTAAATTTAGTTCCGGTATTTATAATTTTATTAATTAGATTTTCGTTATTTTTATAGCTTACTTTAATTGCTAGTTTAAATAGCGGGATGATATATTTAATTGAATTATATTGTTGGATTAATAGAATCTGGGTTTTTTTCTAACTTTCGACCTTATATTTTATGTTTATAATTAAGATTTTGGGGGGTTTTTTCGCTTTTAGAACTTCGGATCTTTATATTTCGGTTTTAGTTATTTTAATTAATTTTTTTTTTTGATAGTTAAATGCTTTTAAATTTTTAATAGCTATAAAGTTTTTAAAGGCTTTATTAAAATTTAAATAAGTTTTAATTAATTCGGATTAAATAATTTCGATTTTCTTTTAAAAAAGTTTTTCGTATTTTTGTTCTAGAATTTAATAACGCATTTATCGATTAGGCCTTTATAATTAAAAGCGTTATCCGTTTAATATTATTTTTTTAATTAATACTATTAATTTGAATACCGGTTTTTATATCCTAAAATAAGAATTCTTTATCTATTAATCTATTATTATCGATTTTATTTTTTTATTTTCGAATTTCTTTTTGTTTTTATTAATACGTTTAATTATTATAACGTTAATAAATATAACCGGTTAATTAAAATCGTTAATTTTTAGGGTACGGATTTTTTTTAAATATCGGATACCTTTATTTTTGATAGGGTTACTTTATAGCTAATTAAGTACAGGTATTTTTTTTAAACGGCTTTTTATTATTTTTAACGAAATATATTATATTAATTTTGGTTATACGGCTTTAATTAATATTACGTTTTTATCGGTTCGATTTTAAAATTGTTATAAGTTCTGAAGATTTAATAAGGTTAGGTTAAGTTATATTTTAATCGGGATTAAATATCCGGTTTTTTTCGTTTCGATAAATTTTATTTCGTCGATTAAAATATTGCATTTTTTTAAAAGATTAATTGGAAAAGTTTAAAGAATTATAAATTTATTTTAAAATATTTTTCCAAATTAAAATCCGTTAATTAATAACTTAATTCTTTAAGGTTTAGAAAAATTATATTATGTTTAACGTAATCCGATTGTTTAAGGTTTTAAAAAAATTTATATATTTATTATCGTCGAAAAAAATTAATTCCATATTTTTTATATTTATATGTATTATATTTAAGGTAACGATAAAATTAATAAGTATTAAATTTAAAATTATAAAATTATCCGTTATATTTTTAATATTTACTTTCATAATTTTTTTTGCGCTAATTATTTTAATAATAATAAAAATTATAGCCGAATTTATTAAGTTAAAAGTTTATTATTAATTAATAAATCGATTTTATAATTGTAAATTCAAAACGTTTTTTATTTTAGCGGAACGTAATATTATAAAGTATAAGCGGCTTTTGAATTTTTTTTAAAAAGGTTTTTTTTAAAGTTTTGGATTTATTAGGCTTAATTAATTTTTAAATTTTGTAACGTATTTATAATTTTCGATATTTAATTAATTCGATTAAATAATAATTGATATAAATAAGGGCTTTTTTATTGTTATTATTTAAGTTATTAAGTTAAATAAAGCCGAGTTTTATTTTTTTAATTAATATTAAAGTAAACGCCTTTTTATTATCGTTTATATTTTTTATATTTAAAAAATATAACCTTATTTATGGCCTAGCTTTTAATTAATATAAAAGTATTATCGTAAATTATTATATATAAGTTTTTAAATTATATAAAAAATTGTTGCTAGTTTTTTCGCAATAACCGGTTAATAGTTTTTTTTAATATATATTTAATATATTTGTTTTTGTTAATTAATTTTTATTGTTTAGTTTTTTTTAAAACGTTTTTAATTTTAACGGTATATTGTAGGTAATAATCGTAAATTTGATTTAGGTTGTTTCGTTAAACTTGTTTAATTAAAGTTTTTAATCGACTATTAGCGGTTCGAATTTATTTTAAATCTTATAATTTAAAAGTTTTTAACCCGATTTTTATTACGTCGTTTTATTTGGTTATTTTATTAATAGTTATTTTAATTCTGTTTTTTATGTTAATATTATTAGTTTAGAATAATAATTTAATAAGTATTTTAGATTTTGTAAGTTTATATTTTTTTATATCGTTTAATAATTTCTTTATTTAGTTAGTAGTTTCAGTATTTAAAAAGCGAAAGTTTAAATAGGTTAATAAATTTAAAAGGATTATAAAAGACGAAAATTTATTTATAATAAACGTAAAGAAGTTATATTTGGATTAATCGGTTTATCCGAAAGGTGTAACGTTTGGTATAAATATTATAAATCTTATAAATAATTTTAAAAATTTACATTTTTATAAAATTTTTCGTTTTTTCGATATTTAATAATAATTTTAAGAATTATTTACATGTTTAAATTTTTAATAGGTTTTAAAAATTTGATCGGATTATTTTAAAATTTAATTTTGTTATTTTATTTTCGTAAGAGTTATTTATTGATTAATATTAAACGGTTGTGTTTAAGGTAAGGTTTTAGTTTTTTTTGGGGATAGGGAATTTTGGTGGTAATAATAAGCCGTATTATTTTTCGATTTAAATGATAATTTTAAAAAGTTTAAATAAGTTTTTAATAAATTTATTAAAATTTATTTTAAATTAATTAAAATTTTTAATTTTAAAGCTATTTGGGTTTTAAAATATTATGTTATTGAGAATACGTTTAAGTATAAGGTAAATAATTATATATAATAATTATTTTAAATATATATATATATATATATTTTTTTCGAATTTAAAGATTAAATAATTTTTTTTATTATCCGTTCGAATAATTTTATTTTAATTAATAATTTGATATTAGTTTATATTAAACTATATTCTTTTTAATTTATTTATTAATATTTTTATTATTAACTTGAATATTATAATATTTAAATTTAATAAAAAAAAGTAAATTTTAAATAATATTATTTAATAATAATTAAATAAAATATTGCTTAATTAATGTTACGAAGGTTTAAAATATATTTTATAGTATTTTCTTTTTAACTTTTATATTATATTAAGGAGTAAGGCTCTATGGGACCGAGGTATCAATCTATCCTAACCGTAAAACCATTAATCAGTTATCGTGTTCGAAGATACTGGGTATAATATCTATCGTGCAAATTACATCGTGTAATAATTTTCTGTATATTTGGCTCAGCCTGGAAGATAAGGCTTGAACCTATTCGACCTTGCATATTATATTAAGAAATATTATTTTTTATTCGATAATTTCTTTTTATACGTTATATAAGTAGTTTTATAACTTTGTTTTTCTTTTATATATTTATATTTTAATTTATATCGTTAATTATATTATCGTTTTATTTGGTTTTAATTAATTAAATCCGAATAATTATATCGTTAATAACGTAAATTTAATTTATTAGTTTTTATTAATTAAATTTCGTTTTTTTATTTTATTATATAATTTCTTTTGCGTTATATATATTATTTTTAATTACGTAATCGGTTTAAAATTTAATTAAGGTAAGTTTTAATACCGGTTATTATCTACGTTTATATTTTTTTACCGTTTTTCGAATATAATTATATTTTTAAATAAGGTATTATATTTAAATATTTTAAATATTCTTTTATTAATTAAAAAAGGATTACGTTATTATTATAATTATCGGTTGTTTACCGTAAGTTGTTATTAGATTTATATAATTGTAATTATAATCGTAATCACGTTTTTAATTAAGATTTTATTTTTTCCGTTTAATAATCGGAAATCGAAAATTATTTCGGTAATTAATTAAAGCCATTTTTTTTTTTTTTAGCAGCCAGATAAATTAGAACGGAAAGATTTGGTCTTAATTAGTGCATAATCGAAAACCGTGTTATAAGTAAGCCTAGGGTTTAAGAGATAATGAAGGTAACGTAATTGTATTCTGGTATTAAGACTAGTCCAAAATCAAAGTTATGAATGATGAGTAAGTGGTAATCTCGGGGTTGCGCCCGGCGAAAAGAACTGCTAGAAATACATAGTGGGTGCTGACTAACTGATCGGTCAGGCTATGTGTCCGGCTCCGCACCCTGCTCTATTTCATTATTAAGTAATTAAATTTAATTATACATTTAATTATTAATTTAATTTATTTAAAAAATAATTATTTAATTAAGTATTATTTTTTATTCGTATTTTTAAATAAGGTTTATTTTTGTTTTTTAAAATATTTATAAGTTTTAAAAATATAATTAATAACGTTCGTAAATTCCAAAGGGTAATTTATTAAATAATTTTTTTTAAAAAGTTCGAATTAATCGATTTTTTTTTGGTAAATAATGATAAAATAGTTATTCTTTTTTAATAATTTTTTATGAAAAAAGAAATTTAAAATTTAAAGTAAAATTTAATTTAATTTAAGAATTTGGTTATATTAATAATTTTATTATAAAGTTTAAAGAAAGTTAATTTATAACCTTTAACGTTAAATATTTTGTGGTAAATAAAAAAAGTATAAGTTTTTTTCGGGTTCGGTTAATATTGAATAAAAGGGGTATAGAAGTTTTTAAAGAAAATTTAAAAAAAAAATTTTTATCGGATAATTTTGGCGTTTTTTTTAGTTTTATAATTTTTTAGGCCAAAAGATCTAATTTTTTTTTTATAAAAAGTCTTTTTTTTTTTATATTATTTTTTAACTTTTTTTTTGAACTTTTTTAAAAATACTTTAATAGTTTTTTTAAGAATAGGGATAAGTTATTATTAGTATTAAAAAATTTTTAAATTTTTAACTTTAATAATAAATATTATATTATCGATTAATTAAAAAACTTTTTTAATAAAAAGTAAATTATTTAATTTAATAATTAATATTTTTACTATATAATAATTAAAATAAATATATTATTTGTTTTTTAAACGTTATTTTATAATATCGTTTTTATTAAATTTAAAAAACTTTATATTTAATTAAATTTTAAATTATTCGTTAAATATCAATTAAAAAATTATTAAAATATAACAAATTTTTTATATATTTATTTAAAAATATAAATAATATCCGAAATAAAGTTTTAATTTATAAATAATAATAATAAAATAAATAATTTAAAATTTTATTTTTTTAAAAAATTTACGTAATTTTTTTAAAAACCTTATATTTTTAATTAAAATTTTAAATTAATAATTAAAAAACGAAATTAAATAAATATTATTTATATTAAAATTTGCTCGATATATATTTATTTTAAATTTAATATATTATAAATTTATATAATTTATATAATTTATTTGATCTGGACCCAGATTACCTAGATTACCTAGATTACCTAGATCACCTTGACCTTGGCGCGGGGAAAGCCAAGCTTTCCCTAATCCGAAGATTAGCCGTGCGGGGCCTATACCAAGCTCCAAAGGCAGGTTTCTCCAAATACAGGAACCCCTATTCCTGTACTGTAACAATATGATGTGGAGACTAAACCGAGACTTTTGCACCCCGACTGTAGGTGGGTCTCCTGGCCCGCATACCCAGCAGTGTGCGAAGACTTACCCCAAACACCATAGTAATGATACTCATACATAGGAGACCTGGCAACGGTGTTGCATCTGGGAAGAAGTATGCCCAGTGGAAAGCCTAATCGTGACCCCTGCTTATGAGGCCGGCAGTGCCTTGCAAGGCAGTTTTGGTGGGTACGCTTTGGCACTGGCAGGCAGCAGCTGCTTCCCGACCGCTAGAGGACCGAATGCTCTCCTTGACTCTACCTCTTCGCAAGACTTTTTATCAGGGTTTGAACAGACCATAATGGTGCCCTGAAAAGCATAAGGATTGTCCCTGAAGCATTTTCTCTCATTGTACTCTCGTTATAATGCACTCATGCAATTCATCAAGCTGCCCAATATGCTTTCCTATTTTCACGGTCGCTCAAGGACAGTCTGCGTCATAGGAGCCGGCGTTAGTGGCCTCCACGCTGCGGGACTGCTCGCTGCTGCTGGTTTCGAAGTGACCATTCTCGAGGCACGAGACCGTGTTGGCGGCCGCGTTTATCAGAATGCTGGGCTCGGTCTGCCAATTGACCTTGGGGCGAGCTGGATCCACGGTACAGAAGGCAACCCATTGGTAGCTCTCGCAGAGAAGGCGGGGACGACAACTATCGCATGCGGCGCTGTTTACTCGATATGCGCTTCAGATGGTAACTGGCTGCCCCGCGATCTGGCGCGCGATCACTATGAAGAAGTATGGGAAATCCTGGATTTGGCCGTAGAGAAGAGCCGCAAGGAGTACGCGTCGCTGCCTGACGATGCAAAGATGATGGATTTCTTTCGTGAAGAGGTATCCCGGAGATGCCCCCAAGCTGGAGTGTCAGAAGCTCACGAGGTGCTGTTGAGGCAGATTGTTGAGATGTGGGGCGCGTTCATGGGCAACGATTGCGAGAGGCAAAGTCTCAAGAACTTGTGGCTAGATGCAGGTTTGGAAGGCGACAACCTATTCGCCGCCTCAACTTTCAAAGACATTCTGGCTGATCTGCGATCGGTGGTGGACAAGAAGGCGACTCTACGACTTCAATGCGAAGTCACGCGGGTGACAAACAACAAATTCGCGGGCGTTGATATTGAGGCTGCTGACGGATTTCGGCGGTGTTTTGATGATGTAATTGTTACAGCACCACTGGGCTGGCTTAAGCGTAATCAGCATGTCTTCTCACCTCCCTTGACGCATGGTCTATCAAGTGCAATACAGGATTTAGGATACGGAAACCTCGACAGGATATTCATTAGGTTTCCAAAACCATTCTGGAAAGATGGAGACGCGGAACCTGATGGTGAACATGAGCAGAGTCGCAAACAGGGGCAAAATCCGTCGTTTCCGGTCGAGTCTCTTTTCCTGAGTCCCGAGTACTCAGCCGATACAAATCCGGCGAGATGGAGACAAGAGATCGTCTCGTTCTCAGGCTTACCAAAGCCATTCTCGCAGCCGATCATCATGTTTTTCATCTATGGGCAATGGGGTAGGCACATAACCGGACTGGTTCGCGGGATGAAGAGAGATTCTGAGGAATACTATCAGATTCTTGATGAGAACTTCCACCCGTATTACTCCAAGCTTCCCAACTATAACTCCGCCTCACCTGATTGCAAGCCGTCGGATTTCCTGTCAACAGACTGGCAGAATGACAAGTTCGCAGGCTATGGGTCATATACCAACCTCCCGGTAGGCTCTGGGGATGCTGCAGAGCATTTTGAGGCCTTAAGAAATGGTATGGGTAAAGATCGTGGCATCTGGTTTGCTGGTGAACACACTTCCCTGCCCGGCGGGTTGGGCACAGTTCATGGAGCGTACTGGAGTGGGGAGGAAGTGGCAAAGAGAGTAGCGAGCCGTTATGACATTACGTTAGACTTGGAAGGCTCATCCTAATCATGTGCGAGATCTCCATGAAAAATCAAGAGTTCAACCTAACGGGAACTGAAACGGCGATGACTTGGGTAGAACATCAAGGGGCTTCCAGGGACTTCAAGCTCATGATGGTTGTATTCTATGCCTATAGCGTTTCGGGTCATTGTTTCATAACGGAGAAGCTGTGGGGAATGGCCGCCGCTATTCTCTACCCTAATTAGCTCAAGCCTTTTCTAGCTCATTCTTTAGTTTGTGCGAAGTTACTTGGGTATTATCCAAGTAAAGGAATTTGGGGTAGCGGTGTTAGAATAGGGGCAAATGCGCCCCACACCAGCCATGTATATATAGATGCGTAAGTCCCCCAAGCCTTATGGCTTAATACTTAGTATGGAAACGAACGGGTACTCAACCTGTCACAGTTAAGAATTGGCCATATAGAGCGCTATTACTAGCCACGCAATAGCGGCGTCGCTTTTGCGACACAACCAGTATTCAGCAAGCGGTTTGGGGAGGATTGTGGCTTCTTAGAACGCAACAAAGAGGCCGATTATCCGAGAATAGTTGCATAGGACGTGTAGGCTTCATAGACACGTAGTGACAGTGAATGAGTACTGGCTATAAACCGACTATTTCGCGGTTGGTATATTCCTAAAAAAAGGGCTGTTCAACTTAGGAATACTGTATAAAGAGTAATAACAATATCAAATATGAGGTACGCCTGTGTCTACTGACTCATCGCGGCTGTGCTTCGGCTCATTCGTATAGGTTAATAGAAAGAAGTGTATTAGATTGAGGCGCATTTGTGAAGGATTATCTATAAGCAGCTATGGAGTCGCGACAACTCCTCTGAGTCTAATGCTAACCTATCTCACACCCATGCCCTTCATAGCTGTGTGCTAGACAGATCTGATACTAGATGAGTTCAAACTCAAGGACAAGCTCGGGAACACCTCGGAAGCCACTAGGCATCTTGTAAATGAATCTCCAGTTTTCGAAATCATTAATTGTTCCGGTGCCGCCTCCGTTAGCTCCGCCAAAGATAACGTCATATTTCTCGTCGACATTGCCGAAAACCTTCACCCTAAGCCCCTGCAGGTCATCCCAGCCGGAGACATTCGGCTTCTTGCCGAAGGTACCGACAATCAACTGGAATTCCGACTTGTCATTGCCCTTGGGGTATGTCATGACGAGCTTGTTATGATATACTTTGGCTCTCATGGCCTTCTCTGTCGGGTAGAGCTGAAGAACGTGTTAGTTCAGGACAAGCTGACTATTAAAAGTATGGGTGAGAAGGGGCTTCAGCTTTCGATTCGTGCCTGCCCCTGAGCCGGAGGAACTTACAGAGATCCATGAGATTTCATCTCCAGTATCCCACTGAACCACGGCCGGGTTGAATGAATCTGGTCCGGTAGCACCACCAACCCGGATTTGATCGTAAGACTCAGCACCAATCGTCATCTTCTCCATGACCCAGAATGTAAAGTTACGAGGAAAATTGTCGTAGGGAGGATATCTCGCAGACGTGTCATATTTGTGCTCCCCGGTGAACTTGCCTAAGTTATCGAGAATGTTCTTAGGAATAAACTTCTTGTGCTCATCCATGAGGATGGCGAGAACAGGTGCCCATGCGTAGTCTGCTTTGTGGGACATGACTTGGGGCTTTTGGTATAGCATGTTAATACTTTAATGTCCTAATGGTCCAATGGTGTCGCGTGTGTAAATGGATTTATGAATGGCATAACTCACGCTTGCAATCAATCCGGAGTTCTCCTTTCCGATCAAGGGCCAGAGCCACAAGGACATCAGACTCAAATATCGGTTCATGTCATACCCGTACGAACGGTCCCACGGCCCTGCCATGTTTCTAAGACCCGGGTGCCAAAGCTTCGCGATGACCTTCCACGTTTCCTCGATCATGCGCGGGCCATTCTTAGCCATGATAGAGTCCTTAGGTAGGTACTTGCTCCACAGATGCAGGCCGAACAGCGAAACACCAGTATAAGTGCCCGAGTTGAACTCTGAGAGGGTGTTGAACTCGTTAAAGAGGTCGAGGATCTCTTGAGCGTACTTTTCACCTGCCTTCGTCATGTTCGAATCCTGCATTCTGCGACCCGTCCAGCCACTAACAAAGGCACGCATGATGGCCTGTTTTATTCTTAGTCAGTACCTGTCGCATCGTTCAGAGAGACTCTAAATTTTCTTATCAAGTTTAACAGTACCACAACGAACAGACTTACAGGATTGCTATAGCTTGGCCAAAGATTGTCCCCCCCGGGTACGAGGCTGCCAAAGCGATAGGAGTCGCCCACGCTGCAGTTGTAAAGCGACTCCAAAATCAGCCCCTGTGTATTGTCGCTGAGGAGATCAGCGTACTCCTCGATGGCCAGAATCAACGTTGTGCCGATAAATCCGCGCCAGTTAGGATCCCAAGAAGAGTATCTCTCGGCAGAATACTTCGCCGAACCGACGTAAGGCTCTTGGGGGTATTTCTGGTAACCTCCGTACCTATTAGAGTGCGTTTTCTTGAGTATAACACAACACAACAGCAGCAACAGGTAAAAGATAGTGTTGGCTTACCATTCTTCCGATGGTACTTTGAATTGGCCCGAAATGATGTTTGTGATAATCTTCTCCGCCTCGGCAACGTCATTACCGCTATTACGAGCCAAGAGACCAAGCGCGTACCATGCTGAGCTTCTAGTCTCGTGCCTGAGCGCTGCCGAAGCAGAGAAGTCATAGAGGTATCCAGCTTTCGGGTCGTAATGCCAATCCATCCACGCCATCGACTCAGTGAACATTTCTTGTGCAGTTGGCGACAATCCCGCGAAGGAAGTTCCTGACGCAGTGCCAGCCAGGACGGCAGTGAGCCCTAGAGCATTCGTTAAAGAGTGACGCATTTTCATAAGAAAACTTTTCACCAGCAAGCGGCTTGCAAGTTCCTCCTAGCCACTTTGATTTCATTGATCAATATGGCAAATGAGGGGTTTGTATAATTAGGCCCTCGAGAAGTACCCCAAGCCGACGTGTGAGTACGGATCTCGTATTAGGGTGCCATCATATCTCCTCATCAGGGCTCTAAAAACAGATGACGACGATGAGCTCGAGTTGCTCCGCATTCTCCTCACCCTAGCCATCGGGGTTAAGTGGCCCGAGGAGTGTGGAACCTTCCTTAGTCTCCCCGAAGAGAGGAGAAGGCAAATAGATCCACAGATCGCCTGCTCCAAAGAAGTCATGCCAGCCAAAATTCTCATTAGTTTACGATCTTTAAGAATTTGATCCTGTTTGAATAGGCTGTCCCAGTCTTCGACAGCGGTGATCCATGAATTCAGACCGCTCCGTCAATTTACCTTCGGAACCAACTCGGCAACGTCTATCACGACTACTGGAAATGATCTCGTATTCGACGAGGTCCATCGCGTGGTGCATGTACGGAAGCTCGAACTGCGTGAACGTCACATCGCGGCCCCTCTCGCATGACATATGCCACAGACGACAAACCGACTGTTTTCGCGCATCGTATTGTGACAGTGCTTTGCAGTTTGCTTCATTTCTGAAGGGTTGAGTTAGGCTTCACGTCACAATGGCACCCTTTGAGTGCAGGCCTCACTCCATCAGAACTAATTACCCCCAGCTGCCGAGACAGGGGATCCGGGGAATGTGGAGAAGTCGCGGGCGACTAAGACGGCCCGGTGACATCAGCAGCGTTCTTACATCGTAGAGTCCCCTCACGAATTCGTGCCGGCCGAGGCAGTGGAAGCTCCGCCGTCGAATTCAACGGGTTGAGCCGTGCTCCAATCCATGCGAGGCAGGTTGGCAACTCTCTCTAAACCCCTAATCCTCCCACTCCCCTCAGTACATTGTTGCCCAATCCGACCAAGTTCGTTTCTACTTGGTCCTTCAAATGGCCGCATCGTCAGGTCCAATTTCTGGCATTTAGGTGACCTACAACGCTCTCGGCGATCCATTGATTGGTTCCGGCTCCGGGAGGGTTCTTGAGCCCCCGTGTTCCCGTGTCCTCGCGTCCCCGCGTCTCCGTTGCACAGTGCTTACAAACGTGATTCCTATAATTCCTACAATACGACCGTGGCTCCTATTCAGTGACCGCACCGCAAAAAGGGCCGCAGAAAACGCGTTACTACCTAGTCTAATCCGCAAGCTACCGGTGTCATGTGCCAGAGGCCACCAGTTGTTTACCGTGAAACCGGGTGCTTGGACTTCTGCCCAGAGAAACCATTAACTGTTTGAGCCAGTGGAATAAGCAGGTTGCAGCCGTTAGCTTCAATGGTATCCAGCTTCCTTAGAGATCACAGGTGGCACATACGTATACTTTGCGGGCGCTCTCCACTCGATAATCGGACTTGTGTGATGACGAGGTGCTAACGTTGACCTATCATAGTATTACATTGGCCGAGGATTATCTCGAATGGTAATAACGGCGCAGGGCCCTTTATGCTGGCCTCCTATCAGTGGGAATCATGGGCAAGTAATGCATAACGTGCTTTACACCGGTTTCGGGCCCAAGGGGAACGCTTAAGACCATGGCATCCCTATGTGGAACTGAGGAAGCATACATCTGGAGCCTGCAACTTCACAAGACCCGCTCCGATGTGCCATGATGGGTGGAAAATTTGGCTACCGGTGTATAAGTAGCCTGGAAGGCGTCTCCGGGGTGCAGCGTCAGTCTCAGCATTGCGACTGCTGTCATAACTTGAGAGAGCCACATACTATAAGATAAAAATGATACCATTGTGTCAGCAGAAATGTTGCAATTCTTCAGACTAGGGGGCTCTAGGTTACTCATCTACAACTAGGGTGGGAGCAGCCAGATATAGCCTTCAGCTCCTTTGTCCTTGCAATCCTAGGGCTACAAATCAAAGCCCTTTTGTTCCTTTCAACGTCCTTTCGACAAATCACCACATCTGCCGACACATTGTAATTAATGGACAGGGATATAGTTACACCCAAGTGGTATGGGGCCTAGTTCATGGCGCATATAAGCTTATGGCTGGTTTAATAGACTGTCTCCTCACGGGCCTCGCTATTATATTGCTAATGTAGAAACACCCAAGCATCGCATGGAGCTTTGTTAGGCATATTCGGTTTTGAGCATCGTGCCGCTAGATGTGCTTATATGGTAGCCTACACTAGATGCGAACTTAATATTACCGCCGTCTCTAAATCTGGATTCGAACAATACGTAGAATTGATAGTGGTATGCCGTCACGTAAGCCGCAACAGCCTTGGCGCCCAAGGCTGCCGGGACCGTAGACAATTAACCATCTCTGCTACCACCGGACTATCTCTATGGAGCCAGTTTCTAGCCTCATATCCTTCTCCCGTGTTGTGGAAGCACCCCCGTCACTCAATAACAGCAACTAAGGTGTTCTGGGATCGACATATCCAGCAAGCCAGAAGCGGCCCTAAGCATGTATGCTAAGCCATTTTGGTAAACAATATTTCTTCAGAGAAGCCATTCAAGCCAAAAGCATGGCGATCTATGTCCATACATAATCATATTTGTTTGTAAGTCGCCATTACCGCATGGTTAACCGCCTATTAACTGGAAAGCTATCCTTCTGGAACAGTGTCGCAACAACTAGGAATGCCGATTCTGAGTGTTTGACCGAGAGAAGTCGCGATTCGCTCTACCTATGGGTGTAATAAACCGTAAGCATCTAGACCTTCGCCATCTAAGTATTTGAGGGCTGAGCACATGTGCTGGGGGACCAGGCCTGTCTTACAAGGTGGGACCCCAACCTCCGGCGAGGTTATTTACGGGTCTGGACTCGCCACGAAGGCTCAGCTACGAGGGTCTCATGGACGAGCTACCATTCCCACATCGAATTCTTAAATAGGGTAGGTGCTATGGTACATTTCAATAGACTAGGAATAGAGGAGTTTGCCCCTTATTGATAGCTATGCGAGAGACTGGGAGCTACATTATATGCTGGTATGTGGCTGCATTATCATGCGAAGTCAATATCCGCTGATGATATCCCATGAGGGTATGCCAGGTTACTCGTTAACAGCTTTTTTGCCCATGTACCCCATGTACTTACCCGTTAAAATTTTCATAAGTCAAAGCCTCTGACGAGGCGTCTACGAATACCCGCTTCCTGTGTGACAGGTAGATACTAAAGAGGCAGATGTAGAGGGGACGTGACACTCGTACATCTACATAGAAACTCGTGGAATTAGAAGCTCTAGTGCCCAACGAACGGGGAAGTAACGGGGGGGTACGGTCCTCAACCAACCTCAACCAAGTTGGGATTCAAGTCTACTAAGGGCACAGAGACAGCATAGTTCCGTTCTACAGACACCACTGCCTTATACAGGGGTGCTATGGCACGTAGCAGATTAGGCTGGCGAGATCGCGCAGAAGCTGTGGATTGTGTACATACATCGACGTCCCGGGAGCTATTTAGCCTCGGTGCGTCGGGTCTCACCGACAATCCGCATGTGAATCTATCATTTGTCTTGGCCTACAGAGGACGTGCCTTAAGGATGCACCGGTTCTGGACTTTCGCACCAAGGAGCTGAGTGTGGGCATTCTCTGATATCGGACGTGGTAGAATCAGACACAGCTGGACGTGTATTCGCCAGAGACACGGGGATACTGGATCAAACCAAATACAATCGCCGTGGTCAAGGTACAATTCTCTTTGATCTAAACACCGTTAAAGAATTTTCGATATAGCGGGAGGTTGTGCCCGGAATGATATGGCTATATTCCCCATACCCCATGTTTCACCCTATCTTGATGTATGCTCCTATTTCTTTCACCGATCCGCCATGGTTCATCTATAGAGTCATTATTGGCTTAGACTAGTTCGTAATGTCTCCCTACTGGGTTGCAGACTCGGATACTCCCTTCCGTCAAGTCAGAGACTTGACGACGGGCAGGACCGTATCTACACCCGCAAACGAGGTCTGAAGAGATTGAATCACAGATAGCCGAAACTAGTATTCAAAGTCCTATTCCATTTGTACAGCCTCTGAAGAGCGTCAGGAGAGGCAGGATACAAGTCTTGCATCCGCACGGATTTGGCACCAGCAAGAAGTAGACTACGCCGCCGGCTAGCAGGAAGGGGCTCCGTACCAGCCTACCCCGGTTTTCAAAGCAGATAAATAAAGCTTAGTATGCAATCATCATTCAATGGATTAGGGGCGTCGTTTCTTTGCGTGCTAGTTAACGCCAAATATGGGCCAGGCTCGGCGATGAGCCCGTCTTGCCTCACCGCAATAGATGCGTAGGGCTTGGTGGTCCCAGAGGCCTAAGTCTCCGCCGCGCCACAAGATCGACACAAGGGTACCGACCTAATATTGTGGGTAAGACCGGGGAACTTGGCGCTGATCGGTTGATCCCGGGAATGGGGTTTAATACATCAAATCATTATTTATTACGTATTCATTAAGGGGCACGTTATGACGCGGAGCCGCTTGAAGCGCGAGGTGGAGTTGATACAGAGTAGCCTGGAGGAAATGACATGGTGACTCTCTGATTCAGACGGAGAACCCCTTTTCTGAGTAAAGGTGGCCTGAGCTCGTGACTCCTACCGCGGTTATATCTCTTCTGCCAAGGATGACGGCGTATATTACATACAGAGTAGTTTACAACTACGCTGTCATGCTAACTGGGAACATCTGGGGGTGTGGACCCCTGGTAATATGGCACCATTCGGAGCCGGTCTCTAGGAGTATATGTAGTCTCTATAGATAATCTTTACAAGCCTCCCCCGCCTAAAAGTCGCGAAGAATAACGCGTTTGATCCAGCGCGATCTAGGCCAAACTAAATGACTCGCTGACCTGCTGTAGGAGGGCTGCTGACTGTGTGCGCAAGAAACTGCTATTCATACATAACTCGTCTTTAGGGGAGCGTGACTACTCAGTACAGGGGACACCTCCAAAAACGCTGCCAAGAAAGGTCATCCGACCGCTTTCCGACCTCTCTCATACAGCTTGGGAATTTGATGACGCCGAATTTTCACAGTGCAGCTCAATGCCTTGTTTCGGAAAGGTACCAAAGATACGGATGGGCGTAACTTTATTAGGGCTCAGTCCATATAAGAACTACAAAGAGTGGGGATGAGGTGGATCCTTTAAGGCTGACAGGTGTCTCTGGGTCGACGCCACCTGCAAGCCTCCAAGATGCTCCTGCGGACGCCATCCGATGGG
Organism: Monosporascus sp. CRB-9-2; assembly: GCA_004155915.1. Lineage (NCBI taxonomy): Eukaryota > Fungi > Ascomycota > Sordariomycetes > Xylariales > Monosporascus > Monosporascus sp. CRB-9-2. Next base: position 10,597 of record QJOA01000065.1, on the reverse strand, counting down.
GGATCCAGAGCTTCGGATCCAAGCTAAGCATCTCACATAATACAAAATAAGATGCCCCCGAAAAATGTTCCCCGAAAAGCATCGAATATCGTTCCTTAGACTCCTTGATGACCGTGGCAACAAGAGGAAGAAAAATTTTTTTATCACACATGTTCAGCTGCGAAGCCTAGCTGAATGGTGATAACACATCGAATGCTTCCTTCTCCCATCGCGGTAAAACAAGCCAAATCTCCGGTGCTGTAATGCGGCACTAATGCTTTCGCTATTCTCAGGTCCAGCTAAGCAATAACCGCACGCACCTATGCATGTATGATCGAACGGGTCGAAACAATAAATCGACCCGTCGGCTCCCTTGTTCTTACCGAACAAACAAGGCAAAGCCGAGGGGATCGGTAAGAGCTGAAAAGGACTCGCAGAGAAAAAGGAAAGTAGTGGGTAACCCAATTCCGAGATATCACATTTTGGTGGAGTCGAATATCGGTGCGGTGTGGCCTATCACAACCGTCCCGCTTGCATAGAGCCTGGGGATCTCGCATTTATCATTGCTTTTCTTCAAGCGACCCCGCTGCATCTGCGGCTGTTAGTCATTACTCACGCAGTAGCTCTGCGGTCTCCGGATACTTGGCATCAACTAAGGTCGATCATGATGAAAAAGAACACTGGGACGGGATGGCTGCCACTGTTCATACTTGCCAGAGATCAATATAATCTATCCCGCGAAAGAAGGTTCCTTGTCAGTGCGTCTAGACCATTGTAATCATATACACGGGGGTGGGGGGGAGCGAGATGATATTCCTTGATCATATTCCCTCCAAGATCGGTGGGTCGGCACCGAGAACTGGGCATTCCTAAAAGGAAATTAGCGCGTCGTGTACGAAGCTCTGTGTAACCGATGCTGAGCGTATACGTGTAGACGGAGCAATGCTCAATGCGCGTCAGGTTGCTTCGCTTGGCGGCAAGAACTCTGCGCTCACATGCTTGCCTGCTGCTGCACGCCGAGTGGCTTGAGATTTGACTGGTCGTCATCGGTGGAGTGCCTGTATCATGGACAGGGCCAGCGCAGCCGGCAGGCTGCGGTCGTGGAACTCCGTGGGGACTGTCTGCATCATCTTGGATCACCGACCGAGGAAATGATTAGGGCGGGTTGATCTCTGAAATCAGGATCAAGATTGGGGTTTCTGCTTGTGGTGCGGTGGTGCAAGGGCGTGTCACAAACCGCGCGCGGGCTAGGCTCTCAAGCTTATCCGTTGTTGTGATCCCGTCCAATAGGCCGGCATTCTCTGCGAATAAAGTATACTTAGAGCGAGATGTGCACACCTACAGCCAGGGAAAGTCTAGACCGCCCTGAATGAACTTTTCGAGGTTAGCGTGCCAAGCTCGTGGTGTTGGAGGCCAAGACTGCGACTTCTGGGTGTCCTCTCGTGTCCGTGGTCGGAGCCGTCGCCATCGAGCCCTCAACAAGAGAGGTCACAGATCCAGGCGAGCAGACGAGCAGAGGGGACAGGAAACGGAGGCCGGAAACCGGACATCCCACTAATAAATGAGCTGCAAATACTTTAACAGAGCTATTTCTGATACCTCCAAATTGGGGGAATGTGAAGTACTTGCATCATGAATCTAACTCGAGTGGTTGTGCTTCGTCACGGCCTGCGAGGCCGGCTTCCGTGGTGTAAACCTCTCAACACAATATACTGTCCACCACAACCCTCTGCAGGTTCTAAATAAGCCCCTGTTCGTTTCACCAATTGAACGTTTCTGGTTTCACCGCATCAAACCCAGAGAACGATTCATCCGCTAACATACGGTCGAAGAGTAACCTCTGAGGGCCGCCAAAGAATACCTACAAAAGTAAGGGTGAGTTTAGCTTAGGACTGGCTAGTATCCCGAGTAATACCATTGATGTACTAAACAAGGTTGCTTAGTGGCTATTTCGTAAGGCTGCATGGGATTACACGACGCCCGCCGCTGCCACGAATGAATGGACAGTCCAACCCCTCGCTGCTTGGCTATTCTGTGCTTTTATGTATGGGAGGGGAGCGCCGACAACCAATTTTACCTACATACTTAGGTATTGCCCCTGGTAATTCTCTGGTGTCATGGATGCCGGCTCTCCCGCAGAGGCGCTAGGCTCCGAACCCTGGGGTCGGATTCTTCGGCTGTCCCTACTTACTCAGTTGACATGGGGGTGATGAGAATGATCCACACGGGCTATTGGATCAGGCCAAACCCGGAACAAGGTACAGATGAAATAAATGAATGGCAGGTCGCCAAATAACCTTGTTTGCGCCACTGGGATGCTTGAGGTGCCGGAATTCGCGCCACTGGGCCCAACCGAACGCTACCAAACCGATTGCAGTCTAGATGCCGTTCTAACGGATAGTTATTGTGTCGCGAAGAGAACGGAAGGGCGTCTGTAAGAAACGGGGACCCCCTCCGTTCCTGGATCTGCAGGATCTGCAGGCTTCAATGCACGGGCCTAGCGACTCTAGCCAGTGCTTCCCAGAGTTACCTACCGACTTCGGGTTTTGAAGCATATGGCAGATTTTCGTTGGGGTGACCGGTCGCCGGGCGAACAGCTCTGGAAATCCGCGCTTACAGCAATAAGCTATCAAGTGCCTGGGGGGTTTAATTAGGGACCACGCTGAATCTTTGCATATCGTCAGCTGTACGAACCATGCAAGCACATACGGGATCTGAGAAAGTGCAACTTGAAGCAACAAGGCTCGCATGACAGATAGTATTATGAAGTAAGACAGGAAATAATCCGTTTGAGCACATACCTACTTATGTAGATAAGTACTAAAATTAGACGACTGTACCGCATATATGCGACGGTTACTAAGGCTTGTCGAATTACTCGGTATTCCTCGAAATAGCTCAGGAAATTGGAACACGTATAGGATTACCCACCTAGAAACAAACTCAACACAGTCCTTCTGTTTTTTGTTGAAGTGTCTGACAGGAGTCCCGTTCGTTCAGATAAATTATTTAGAGATTCTGATTTGGATTCTCCGTTTGAGTAAAAAGGGGATATTGTAAATGCAGCGTTCCAAACACGGTACCATGGCAGTCCCGCCAGATTTTGCCACACCATAACGGTGGGGTACTTTTTTCGATGCGGGGAGCACTGTAAAATCGTAGTGAGGTATGTATTGTACATGCCGTAGCGCATTATTACCTCTCTGTAGACAGGCCCCTTGGCTACCCACCCCTCCCCTGTCCTTACTGCAGAAGGGAGCTATGTGCCTTGGACGTTCGACTGTATTTCAGCAGTCAGCACGGTGTGATATGGACGCCGGCGGGGATTTTGCCTGCGTCATTGTTTCCTTAGCGATACACATACAGTTGCATTCCGCGTGGGGATCGTAAAGACATGGGAAGATTGAGTGCAGCTGAGCGGACTTAGTAGCTGAATGTCGACCTCGTCCAAGGTCTCCAACTCCGGTGGCATCTAGTCTGGCTCGTGAGTTGGCCCCGTCCTTTCACAAGCAGTAAAGATGCTTTGGAACAGCGATTGGAATACGCAGCCTGTTTCAAGCATAAGTGAGAGGCATCCTTCGTTTGCTTCACACCACATCACAGAAGGACTTACCCTTTGGAAGTCGATTTTGATACCATGCTCATGCAGAGGCAGCAGCTGCGCTAACGCTCACCCTGCATCATTAGTTACGAGCGGATTCTGCTATGTGACCGTTGCGCCAGTTCAGCTCTTATGCATCTGGAGACGAAGGGACGGCCTCGTCAAAACCATGAAAATTGATAAGCTCAAAATCCATCTCAGGCGTATCTGTACTAACGTTCAACAAAGTTCGACAACGTGGGAATGTGTCAACGGCGCGTTCACTAGAGGATTAACATGTCGATAAGCACCTCGGAGGCGTCAATATAAGGTTGCTAAAGTTCCACGGCATGCAAATGTTCCCGTACAAGTTAAACATGCACTCGGCCGAGACCAATAAATGCATATATGCATACTTAAATGAAGTACTTCCATCGCAGATGGTAGTGATGGGTTCTTCTCCGGAAACTCACGCCAATGCGCAATGCCAAACCCTCCCCGCGCTTGCATGTCACATGTGTCTTGGCGCCTGGTACCCTCCGCGCTACCGTATGAAGCACTTATTCTGCTAGGCATGGGTCACACTGCTCTTTTTGTTGCGCCCTAGTTACTCGCGCCCTAGTTACTCGCGCCTCGTCAAATCGTTCATATGTCAGTGTTAAGCCCTTTTGAGCCGCCCCACAGGCGATCATCTTTAGCCCCTAGAACATCACCAACAAGGGTAGCACTTCAGGTTTAAACATCTGGCTACCTATATAGGTGCTTTGGTAGCTAGCAACTACAACTATTAGGGTTAGGGTAAGTTAGGGTCAGGGTAGGTGGCTATTGTTAGGGTTAGGCCCCGGGGGCTCTGGGTGGCCGGCGCGAGGCCCTCCATTCGTGTATATAGCCTTGATATTCGTAGTGGTGTTAGTGGTCATATTGGTTGTTAGGTTGTGTGTTGGTGGTGTTATGGCAGGAGTACCAGCCCTGCTCCGCCAATGCACTTAGTCAGTATGGGGTGAGGAGGGTCGTCGGTGGGGTTGTCAAAAAGGGTTTAATCCTGATACATTAACGATCTGGTGAGGCGCGAATAACTGGGGCGTTGATTTGTATCTTCGAATAAGGCACATGAGTCCCTGTGGAAGATTCCAAAGTCCAAAACAGCAGGCGCAATCGATATCTGTTACTGATTAGGAAGCCGCCTGACGTGCGTCGCCGACACGTTGAGTCCTGAACGTATTAATAGATTTTGTATATATAGAGTATACGAAGAGGCGCGGTCGCATTCGACATGGAGTACCCAAGGAGATGTATAGCTCTACTCCAGTAGGCAAAACCCTAAACCTCAGCTGGTGGAGAGACTAAACCGTATCGGAATACAGAGCTGAATCGCATGCCAAGATCAGGGGGAAAGCAACCAAGGGTCTTCTTTCTGGCGGGCGGGACGCGGAACCTAATCACTCGCTTGGGTGCAAGATCCACGCTCAATCTCATCTCCGATTCTTGAACGTCTGCCTGTCTGCCTGTCTACCTGGCTGGCAATTGAACCATCCGATGAATTGCTTTCCATAGCTCGGGGAGCCCTCCATCCACGGCCTGAAATAGAGCGGTTCATTGAGGCCGCCAATATTTCGATATTTCAAACTCGGGAAACCAGTCGGTCATGATGGATCTGACTATGTATTCCTTGCCTCTGACCCCCAATTCCTATCCTGGCATGGGTCAGATGTGGATCCATGGCCGCGCGATCAGAGCCTCCCCCTGGTCGATGGGACGTCGACAAGGAACGATTACTATTCGCACCCTAGTAGCTCGGACGCCCAGTGTGCCAATCTCGACAGCTTGCTACGTGGTGGTTGCCTTTCGCTGCAATGTTATTAGTGTAAGCCGCGGAGGAATGATGGACTAGGTGGCTTCCAGCACGCATACATTCACATATGCAAAGCACTCTGTTCAGTATCTGTTCGAATGAAAAGAAAGGCTACCCATCCTATGCCTCTTTTACCTCTTCGCTACTCTCCGCGCTTAGCTGAGTTATGCGTGTATTTATTTGTGTGATTAGGAATAGAGGACTGACATTCCGCTACTAGCGTACCTAGTAGGTAGTTGGTCACATCCGCTAGCTGAACGCAATTGGCTACGAGGAGTACTAAGATGAATAGCTGAATTTGCCAGAGCTACATAAGTATTAAATCATTACATAACTAATCAGGAACTTGTCTAAGTAGCTTTGTCGCTGACATCCCGTCAATTGGGAATTACAAGGAGCTTCGAATGATGCCAGCAAAGTCAGTTTCCGGGGCCCTCTTCGAACGAGCGGAGGCGTCATAGATATTGTGCAACTTCATATATACAAATTACTAGAAAGCATGATAAACAGGATATCAAACGGCAATGCAATAATGCGGGCCAATATAGGTACTTTTGGACGTCAGATCCCGGGATCTTGGGTACACTTACGACTTGGGAGGGTCGCCAAGGAAGGAGCAGGGTTCTAGCCTCCCTGCTACCCACGATCTGACTTACCTGGCTGTGTTTCTCTGACATTTCCCCAATTCCTTATTTGATGGTAGCGTTACAATCCTCATGGGCATCCCGGGCACGCATCTTCAAACACTTCATCGACTTCACACCCTACTATATTCTCACTATTTCTAGGATCCAACCAGCCGGTGCCCCCTCCCCCCTCGATTGGTGACCGCTTCATACTCGTCTTCCTTGTATTATACGGACCCCTGATGTAGGCTGGCTTCGTCGTCTCTAAATTTATGGTGTACGTATCCCAGACATCTCGCGCTTATCTGTTTCCCACTCCCCCGGGTTTCCACGAAATACACCATTCCCCAAACTGGGCTTTTCCTGCAGCAGCTCCTCACCATGGCTGACCAAGGAGATAGCCCGCGTTATAGATGCCATTGAGAACCCGCTATTGCGGTTCCGATCCAGTACCGTGTCCGTTTCTCGCTCGTCTCATAAAGACGGCGTAGGAGCGCGAGAAAAAGAAAGGCAAGCAAGGTTGACTCAGATTCAAAGATTATCTCCGATGGTGGTCTTGGGCGCCAATCGTATTTCAATATCTACTTGGAATTCAGGTAGCTGTACCTCCTAGCTCCAGGTCTACCTCCAGTAGTTCGCTTGTCAACCCGCTTCGCACGAAGCAGAAATCCACGCCTCCGCGCGTACCCCCTCCCTGGACAGGTTCAAGAGTCTCGAACTACAGGACTACCAGTAGCTCCCTTCAGCCCAAGCAAGCTAACCGAAGGGTGACGTGAAACTGGCCCTCATTCCTGATATAGGTCACCTCTCACTTGATGAGGTTACCATTTCGCCTCGGCCGGTCAGAGCCTTCTCAGCTAGAGATCCTAAGTCCTCACCCAAGGGCCTAGCGATCAGCCCATTAGCCCCAGGAAGGGAAAACAAAAAGGAGTACTTGGTACTACGCGGACCCGCCATTTCCCATTTGTCACGGTCGTCACCCATCCAATAGTGCGTCTATTCACATATAACCCCATAGGCGCCGCCTCCCGGCAGCCATCGGAGATCGACATTGTCTCCACCACGCACTTTGCTTACCATAATTCTCTTGGGTCCGCCTCTCAAGGTAACTCTAACACGCCGTGGCTCTTAAGAATTCGTCCTCCTCGTCCGCCGACACGGTTGTGGCGGTTACGATAACGGCTAGCTAAGTTCAACACGCGGACGGTATTGTCACCGTAGGGCATCGACTTCGGGTTCCACTATCGTCGTCAGTTTGAGGCATACAACTATCACGAAAGTCTTACGGCGGAAAAGAGGAGCATATTTGGGGGGCCAGCTTCAACTTAAAGATCGTCTAACCGGTTTCTGTCGACCTGTTTCTGGAAGATCACACGAAAAAATAGGCGGCGACCAGATCGTCTACTTCTAAATCCGCATAAGGTACGACGAGCCATACAAGGAAAGACTCGTTGTCTTTGGGCTAGCCGGAGGCAAAGACGGTTGGACCTCCGAGGACATTCGAAGACCTGAAGGGAAAAGAGATGAGTATGGAAACCGCGACGCATAGCTTCTCCTCCCGCAGAGCGGCAGCTGGCAGTCTTCCACATTTCCAACTCCCTCCTCCAAATTTACCTTTGGATATCCATCAAGTTCCAAGTAAGATAGCATCATACTTACGACGTCCCCTCACACGTCTCCATCTTGCTCCTGTCGAGGGACCTTGACCGGTCACCTAATTAGTGCAACATACCACCGGCTTCGAGCAAATTTGGAACTAACTTCTCGCTCCAGGAGTAACTGGAACTGAGAGCTTGAGCCCCTTATCAACCGGTGTCAATAGCGGCAGTTCACAGAGCTCACACACTAGTGTCGCCCCCTACAACCCTCAAGGCAGTTGGCCTATGCCGGGCGGCTCATCATACACGTATACGTCGATGAATACCCCCGGACATTCTAATCTGATGCAGCCAACCTACAGCCGGCCGGTCTTTTCGCCTACCGGTACCGGGTATCAAGCCAGGACTTCTCAGTCACCAGCGACAGCAGACGGGCTACAACCACACTACGATGGCATCTCATCCTCATATTCCTTACCAATGCCGCAGGGGGGTTCTAGCCATTCAAATATGCTGTCGTCGCCATCGCATCATCAACCCTTACAAAATCATATTCTGAATTCCCAATCTTCGGTCTCTCACCCTCCTACGCCCTCCACCACAGCGCCATCAGAGAGTTATTCGCGCGGACCTGCGACTCCGAGTTACATCACATCTTCAACACCTCAGCAGCCGTCATATCCGTCCTTCGCCTCCGCCCATGCTTCTCCACCGCAGCCATCCCCAACGACAACCGGGACTATGTCGAGGGGTATCCCAGCACTTAGCTCCCACCATTCGCCGATGCAAGCACCGCCGCACTATCACAGTCGTCAGTATGGCTATCCGGGACTACCGTCTGTTATGGGAGGAGCGGTATTATCAAACATGGCGAACCCAGGGGGGCAGATGACTATTGTGGGCGGCGGCTTGAACTCGATGCCACCAGGTTACGCCCACCATCTCGGCCCGCATCACGGAATGCTGCATCACGGTATACAAGCTCCGCAACAGGATCGACCATTCAAGTGTGACGAGTGCCCCCAATCCTTTAACAGGAACCACGACTTGAAACGGCACAAGAGGATACATCTCTCAGTCAAGCCCTTTCCTTGTGGTCATTGCGACAAGAGCTTCTCCAGGAAAGATGCGCTTAAGGTATGTCCTATGGCCTTTTGACAGTGTTCTCTTTTTATTCAGAGATTTGTTCTGCCAAGCAAAACTATTCCCTCAAGGCAGTCTTTGCCACGTTATGAGTAGCATTGTTTAGCTAACAAACTAAAGCGTCATCGGCTCGTCAAGGGTTGTGGAAACGGACAAAATTCATCAAATGGGAGCAATGAGCATGGAGAGGCCAAGATGGAGATGGACGGGATGACATCTTCCGTGCAGGCCGTGAAGGAGGAAACGACATAATACCACCGATGCTTACGAAGCTCCAGTCTTCCCGTTAATGGGAAGCGTTCTCGCTTTCAGAGTGGGCTTGATGAAATACATGAGGACTTAGGCTGCATAAGAGGACATGTGTGGATACGTCTGAGCACATTATTGCAGCAACAACCGACACCTTTCGATTGCCAAAGGGTCAAAAACTGGATTATTCTGCTGGGGCCAACGTGCCATGAGCGTCTGGAGTTCTTGAGGATTGTGCAAGGGTGCCAAAATTGCGACCATTAGGGAATATTCCGATCAGGCTGGCATGGCCGTGGTTAAAGCTCGGGATGGCGTTGCAGAGGAGATTCAAATTATCGGGGGACTAATGGTTAACCGCCTATTCATTGCTTTGGACATAAGACTGTTCTGGACATTAGCTCTTCTTACTTCCTTGCATAGGCCATTAGATGATATCCGTACTTATACAGGTCGGCTTGTACTTTTAGCAACTAGAGACTCCAGAGAGGAGGAGTCTCTTGCTGAGACAACGGAATGTCAACCGGATATATTTATTGCGCAAAGCTGAAGGTGATTCGATCATGAACTATTTGTTACAATCACGTTCCCCTGAGTATAGGAGTGGGCTCAGACACTTCTCCGTGAACAATACGTAGTCCCAGCAGTCTGGAACGCAGGTCATACCTATGTTATGGGAAATACGTATACTTGAGGCTGGTTGCAAAGAAGACCTCATTACATTCCATAACCTCTGGCTTGATGATATATTCAGTTGCCAGCCTTATTTTGCCGCAGCCCCCAAGTTACCGTACATACTATGTGGGTTCCTCCTGAAGTAGGCCAAAAAGAGCCCTATCTTTTCCGGGGGCGCCAGAGACTGGCCGGCAACTAGCGGACCCTATCGATCACTTTGGCATCTGGAAGATTTGTTCGCTCCCTTCGGATTCCACAGATGTCCCATGTTGTTTTAGTAAGTGCTTAGAGACCCAATGGCATATTACGCACTAAACCACGTTTTTACGGTTTTGTTCATTTCAGGGAAGGGGCGGTACTGATGTGGTCTCGTTCCTGAATCATTTGAAGCTCTATTCATCCTACTCTAGGACCGTCTCAGAACCTGACCTGGCATTGCTGATCGCTTGGGAGCCCGCAGATCATGTCCTAAAGTGCGTCCGGCGTGATGGGATTAGCAGCAGACGACGGCCAATGACACGGGAGTACCACTGTCCGGCTTACATATATAGAATGCACGGGATATGCCATGAGCCAGCGGCAGGAGCCGTCGTGACTGGGCCGTCTTGATCGGCTTTCTGATCAACCGATTTACGCGTACGTACCCTGTCCTACCATATCTTACCTGCATTGGGTACAAGGGGGAGGGAGGGAGAAGCAACGAGGGATTATGGTCGATAGGGGTTTCCCAGGACTTTGGCTTAGTAGCAGCAACTTTCCATGTGTTCAATCAGGTAATCGCAAACGACTTGGCATTCTTCTTTATTCTTTTCCCTTCTCAATGCTCTCAGATATTAATGGCTCTAGTAGTATGATCAGCTGCAGCTAACCTTAAAACTCTGGTCCCCCTATTTGCCTG